>JBAMBL010002807.1:0-42314 GCA_037043405.1 Drosophila subquinaria
AGGTCTGCATGAATGAGCTAAAACGAAGTTCGAAGCATTCATGTTCGAAAGGAATTGAACGAAGTCGAATGCAAAGTCGAAAGATTTTGATTGAGTTTGTTCGTTTTTGTCAAACTCAGTTCACAATGTTCATACGGAGTGACAGAAAGTGAATGAGTGAGAAAGCTACTTTGTTTTGAGTTAATTCGAGTTCGTTTCGAATTTTGATTTAATTTTCATATTTTTTTTTAAAGCATGAGTATTTTCAGTTGTTTTTTTTTTCATGTGCATAATGAACATATAAAAGAAAAAGATGAATAGCTTTATAACGCATTGAACGAGTTTTATTTTTATTATAACTGAATCTAATTCTTACTATTAATAACAAAATATTTATTCTAAGTTAGAATGTAAAAACATTATTTTATTGACATTGTCTGGGTTGGTGGCAATAACACAACGCTTCTCCGTTATTAGATTTCTTGCATCAGAAAAAACTCGCTCAGAAGCCGCACTGCTAGCTGGAACACAAAATTTTTTACAGCTTGTCTTGTGTAACAAGGGAAAAATACCTTTCTGTACATTCCACCAACCCAGACAATCAAAGTCAACTGTATATGAAACATTAATGTTTGCGTAGCCTCTCAGTTCCTTATCTATTTGATCAACATTGTTGTTATTTGCCAAAACTTCAACATATTCGGCAAACTCGTCATTAGGTACTGGATTAAGTACAGCATCAAAAATATTGGTGTCCAAAAAACTTGTCATTATTTCTTTGCGACCGATTTTAAGGAAAGTTTGCAACAAAGTTAAGGAATGCAGTCATTTGACAATCAAAACATCGAGTCATTCAATTGAGTTTGACATTGTCAAATTTATTTTACATTCCTTCATTCGCACTCATTTCGATAAGGAGCTGTCATTTTAGAGCTCAATGTCACTCACACTCAAACGAATTCAATTCAATGTGTGAATCGCACTCACTCAATTCGACATCGTTCGAATTAATTCTTTTTAACTTAAATTTTGAGTATATTCATGCAGACCTCTATTACAAACTATTTTTTTTATATTATTTAATATTATTTTCTTAATTCTTCATTTTAAATTACATTTTTTTTTCCTTTTAGTTTAAATTTAAATATAGTTCATATTAGCTAAATGCATTATTTAATTTTATTTTAATTTTTATAAGTTTATTTGGTCAACTTCACTTAGATGGCATTAAATAAAAAAATATTAATTTTATTTACGGATGGATTTGTCTTGAAGAGTAGAGCTTATTGCACAAAACAGTTTAGAATATAAATCATGATATTGACAGATATTTAATGCTAACGCACTTAAATTTTGTTTGTTTTATAAATTTCATCTGAACATCTGTATCTTCAGCTGCTTTGATACAGTGACTCACAGATGTGACTCACCGGGCCCAGATCTAAAGGCATAACCCTCCATAAACTATCTATAAATTGTCAGGCTACAGATTTTAATCGCAGCATACCACAAAAAATCCATTATCCATTAGATTTTGACAGGCGTTCGCGTTTATTAATAAAATTTTATTATATTCCTTATGATGTTCAAAAAGGAATATCCTAGGAAAATAAAAAAGATGAGAAGAGAACCTACCTTGATAAGCATCAGGTATAAAAAAGGGTAGTAATAACAGAAATACACGGAATCGGGATTGGGATTGGGAATGTGTGTAGTTTTATGTGTGTACTTTACCTGGAACGAAATATGACAAAGAAAGGTTAGAGTTCGAAAAGGTTACAGCTGTTTAGAGCTCTACACCTGTTGATAAGGCGGCTAATTTTGTGTGTGCCCATAAAAAGTAGAGATGTAAAAAAAACAAAAAACATTTCTAGCAAATTAGTCGATGATTTGGTTAGCCGAAAAGGGTTCGTTGAAACATAAACAGAAACACAAACCGAAACAGCAACAGAATCAGACACAGAAAACTGAAATGTTTCAGGGGGAAAGGCGCCATGTGGAGCCTCGTCCCTTGGGGCCGATTTCTGGGCAGATGAAGTGTGAATTTCTGGTCTGTGGCTGAGAACTTTTGTGCTGAAAGCCGAAATGTAATCAAAATAAAAGTAAATAATAAAATGGAACAACCAGGATACGTATAGCGTCCTGTATCCTGATTGTGTTAAACGGTTCGCAAGGGGAAATCCCCCGCATCTCCATTTTCACTGAGTGAAATCAATGCCACAATCAAAATCAAAATCAAAATCATTGCAACACACACACACACACAACAACAAACAAAACTAGTCTAAGCCTTTTTTCGGTTAGTATCCTGAACTATCCTTCAAGGCTGCAGCCAGTCGAGCGTGTTGTTGTTTATTTTCTTGCCTTTGGGCTTTCACTGGCAATTTTATTATCCCTTTTTCCCAATGCTGTGTGTGGGAAAGAGTATTTCATATTAAGATAAACATGAGCCTTTTTGATTTGTTGTTGTTTATCCTCTGTCTCCTTTGGCTTCTGCTCCTGCTCCGGCTCCTGCTACCGTTTCTCTGCTCCACTTCAGCTGTTGTCCTGGTTTGTTGGTCTCAAGTAGACCGTACGTTGATTGAATCTTAAGACTTGCAGCCGACTCGGTAGCCTGTTGAAATTTGATTTCAGGTTAAACGCAATTAAATTTTGCCTTAGGCTTTGATTTGATTTCTCCTCGTCTCCCGCGCTTTCCACAATTTCTTGTTTACGCTAGAGAAAATTGAAATTTTATGCATTTTCTTGTAGTTTACCATTATTATTATTGTTATTATTGTTGTTGTTGTTGTTGTTGTTGTTGGTTTAGGCTCAGTGCGGTCAGCTGTCGAAAGGATTTGAATTTATTTAGCATCTCAACTCCTTAGCAGCTTTTGCTTGTTTGCGGGCGTTTCAGTGGCGTTGATTAATTGATTTCATATACCAGAATTCCATATATACATATACTATATATTTGACCAACACATTTGTAATGAAATTGTTTTAGAACTCTGCCTTGCACTTGTGTTGCATTCTCGCCTCTGCTAATTAGTTTCTGAGGTTTCATTTCATTTCATTTCAGCACCATTGGCTTAAGCCTTCAGATAATTTAATAGAGTTAGCTAAAGTCCTTGCTAAGGCTATGTATTAGTTGTAAACTTAATTGCAGTTTCAAAAACAGCTTGAAATTTTAATCAACTATTTCCTTATAATATAGAATCAACGAGGAATTTTTTGTTGTACTTAGACCTATCTTTCTGTTGACGACTTGATTTGTTTCTTATAACAAGTTTATTTACGATTAATTAATTATCAACTATGATACGCAGTGCTTTTAGTTATTACTAATAAAATTAATATGTATCGTATACTCTATTTATAATACTCTTTGGCCCGCTTTTTCAATGTCTAAATAAGGTGACGTAAAATGTATAGAAATTAATGTCAAATTTGAAACTATATGCTAAATAAAATTTATGTGTACATTGAAAAAACGGCCCTTTATCTCATATATACTATTTTCATTTTTCTAAGTAGATTAGATTTATATATAATTTTTTAGAATTAATTGTAAAAATGTTTAGAATTTTTTGTATCCACAGTTATTCATTTTTATTAATTAAAGATATTTAAAAATAACAAAAAATATCGATTAAATTGTTGCCAATCATCGCGGCTATCACTGCGGACGGCAGTCCGCGCTAGTGACGAAAGCAGCACGAAGTGTGCGAAAGCGACTAGCATATATACACAGGAAGAATGGAAAATTTGCTATGTTCTGTCCGATCAGGTCGAGTTATATACCGATCGAAAGGTATCAATTTAACTTACAAATGTGCACACTAAGACTTTTAAAAACTCACCTGGTTTGTGAGATAAACAGGTGTAAGTGGGAGGGGAATAATTTAAATGATTGGAGCAATTGGGGCCGTTGCAGCCTTTCTGATTTTTTTAATTTTTTACTATTCTAATCAAAAATACGCGTCGATTGACACCTTGATCATCAAAATCCGATCACTGGTTCAGAACTGGACATTTCTGCCAAAATTTCTGATATCCAATTTTGTGACGAATAAATTAAGTTTTACACATAAATAATTTTAAACAAAATTTTTGCATTCGGCACTGCGCAAAACAGTGAGTATCATTTGGTATTAGAATTGAGACATTTTAGCGCAATGTGCCGAGTGCCAAAATTTTGATTAAAATTATTTATGTGTAAAACTTAATATTATTCGTCACAAAATTGGATATCAGAAATTTTGGGGCATGAAAATGTTTTCGTCACTAGACTTTTACCTCGTAAAGAGGTTTTTTTATGGTAACAATTGTACAAAAAATGTTGCAAAAGTAAAAGTTAAATTAATCAATAATCTAAATACGATTTTTTTTTAATTAAATTAAATTGTAAAACTATTAAAATTAAATTTATTAATTATATTAATTTATTTGTAATTTATATTAAAAGTAGTTGAAGCCCTATAATAAGTCAGATTGTTTGGTGTTCATATTCGGAAATAAATTAGTCTCCTTCAAACTCTTTAACCACTAAAACAGTCGTGCTTATTTCCCTTTTCAACTGATGAAGATAGTTTTTCCCTCAAAAATAATCGCTCAACTCCTTGAATAATGTTTTTAAAATGTTTTTAACAATTAAATAAGTCTGAATGTTTTAAAACCTTCGATTATCCATTTCCCACACATGTGTATGACTTATAATCTTTAAATACCTTGCCAATATAAGTATTTAAATTTTCCCGTCTATCCTTAGTCAAGTTCATTGCCAAAGAAACATGCATGTCGTTGCACTGGGGTTCAAGGCTTTTTGCTGCCAACAAAAAGTCGTTGGCATATTTCACGCTCACTTGGCTGGCCAGGCTGAGCACAAATTTTTGTTAGCCAAGATTTTGGCCAAGTCAAGGCTGGGCGTAAAAAACTTAGAATTGGCAGTCGCATCCAGTGGGGAAGTTGCGTCGTCGAGGACCATAAAATTCAATAAAACGCATATTTGCTGTCGTTTGTTCCGAGTTTTGGGCGCCAAAGTGCCACAAAATGTTGGCTGCGAAAAGCGACGAAAATGGCGCTAAAGTTGCTAAGAAAACATAGACAAAATAGACAGCGAACAAACAGACAAGTTGGGAGCATTTTTATAAAACGTCATCGTTTTCATCATTATCATTATTATCATCATCATGGCGTTTATCATCTTGAAATGATTATAAGCATTTTTTGGCTGATTTAGCATATTTTTCGCCTCTTAGAGTCTGTGTTTCTGTCTCAGTCTGTGCTGCTGTTGCTGTCTCGCTCTCTCTGTCTGACTGGCACGCACATCCGCTTCCGTCTTTTGGGTTTGACGTTGGCCTAAAGACTTCCGCTTTCATCGGTGCTCTAACTTCATTTTCATCTTATTTGTGCGCCATGAACTTGACAGTTGTCTTATACCCAGTAGCATAAATATGCAGGGTATGCTCAGTACAACTTGTTGTTGCTAAAAAAAATTTAATATAGAAATAATAAGACTTCACCTAATTACAGGGTATTTTGCCTTTTTTTATATGTAGGACTCTCGGAATTAAACATATCTCAACTCATCTTAAAACTTTTAAAGCAATGTTTTTGGCTTTTTGATTTGTGTGATTCTCTCTTTACTTTTCTCGCATTACAGGGTATCCTTAAGTGCTGTAAACTGATGAGTTATGTACCTCTTTCCCTTTTGGCTTTCTGTTGTTGCGGTTTGTTTGCATATGTCGGGTGCGCAATTGGAGGCTGACGAAGAACTTGGATGGGCAAATGTGCAAATTTGTTTTGCTAATGTTTATGCAAATACGCGAAGGCACATCAAGAGTCGGGAGAGGGTAGGCGAGGCGGTGGGAGGAGTCGGAGAGGGATAGAGGAGTTGTTGAGGGAATTGGAGGAGGAAGTTGGAGCTGGAATGCGTGCTCATATTTAGATGAAGTTGACTGTTGCTGTTTATGAAAATGTGTCGTAAGTAGATGCTTCTCCAGTTTATTTTTCCCTTTGCTTATCCCACAGCTTTTCCGCTACTTCTCTCTCTCTCTCTCTTCCCTTGTCGGTTGCCTCATTGTCGCGTCTTATGTAAATTTAATGCTAAAATGTTTATTTTAGTAAGATTTGCTTAGCTCTCCAAATGTTGCAAATGTTTTGCTTCTAATGCTTCAGGGGGCGGAATGGGGAGGCACCCAAGAACCTGTATGTGTCGTCCTTGCTCGTTTTGTGGCTTGCCCATTCCAGTTGGAGAGTGAGGGGTCGTGGAGGTCGTTCATATAGAGTCCATAATGCTAAACGACGCATAATTGAAACATTATGTCAGATTATTGTTAGCAAGCGACGAGATTTACTTAGTTGACGGTTTTTTCTCCTCTCTCTCCTTGGACTTTCTGCTTTTTTTGGCTTGTCCGCAAAATTTGCTAGCAGTGTGTGGAGAATGGAGGGTAGAAAAGTTTGGGAAACATACGAGCAATGTCAAAGAGATTTGCTTATTTAATGTGGCCAACAGATATGACAAAATATGATGGCAATAACACTGAAATAGGGATGGAGAATGGCAGATTTGGTAGGGAATACTCGCAGTATGAGTAGTTTGAGTAATGGCAACGATAAGAAAGCTCAAAATGGAGCCATCAAAGTCGTAACACTAAGAGGAAAAATTATGGTCAAGTGGAAGTTGAGATTAGATGAGCTTAGTTATATTTAGATTAGATAGTGAGAGAAGAACCTAAAATACTTTTAGTTTGGAAAACTTTTGAGAGAACTAGATTTATGAAATTTTTATAAAATATGTATCAAATTATAATATGTATATATTTTAAAATATATAAGTATTTTAGAAAGTTAAATTTTTCCAAAAAATAAGTTTGATTAGTTATTTAACTAATTTCTTTATTTCTTTTTAATGTCAACTACATAAAAGGTGACCAAATGAACTTATAAAACTAAAATAAAATGAAGTAACGAAATACGCAATTAAATTAATATCAATTAAATATAAATTTTTAGAGAAATATCTGTATCATATGGTTGAAAACTGAATATTAAATCACTATAGTATAACTTTAAAAGGCATACATATATTCTCTTTAATTTTCCAACTCTTTTTCTATTTATGTGTTACTTTTTAATTTATTTAATTACTATACTCTCAGTTGGCGCGTTCCACATGTTTCCTATTTTCTTGCAAGCAATCTTAAGTTATATAATGATTAATGAAGCCTTAAATCGCGAGTAAACCGAGCTCATTTTTCCGCGTTGCATCAACAATGCGAATCTGAAACTTTTAAATTCCCACAACGTTTTGCCATTAATATCACATTTATCAATATCACAGTTTTTCATTTCGCCGTTGTCGTCGTCGTCGTCGTTGCCTTGCAAACGAATTATTTTCTTTTATTTCCTGCTCGCTTTTCTTCCTATTTTTATGTGCAATTTTCCGTTTGTGAAAGAAAATAGAAGTAAATAGGAAAAAACCATTTCCATTATAAATACAATGCCACATTTCTACTTTTCCGGTTTATACCGTTTAGATCGATTGCATTTTATAGTTTGTTTTAATGTTGGCCTCACAGGACGTAAGAGTCTGTGACGGAGGCGGAGATGAAGACGGAGACGGCGTCGATGCTGGCGTTGGACTGGAAATTGAAGATGGGACAGCAGAGGCATTTATTTTAGCTGGTTTGCTGCAGCTTCCTTTTGGCCCCGGAAGCGCTACAAATTGTCTGCTTGCAGTTCTAAAAAAATTATTTTATTGCTTCCTTTTTATTTCAACTGAAACTGAATATAACATCCGTTTGTGGCACATACAATGGCAATGCGACCATTGTCCCTGCCACTGCCACAACGACTGTTTCTGCCATCAAAAGATTCGAAAGTGTCCTCCTTGCTTTTTTGCCCAATTTCTGGTTATATTTTCACTTTTGCTACAATTCAATTAGGCAGTCGCCTTTGTACATTAACCAGAGACTGCAAAAGGTCAAAAGTAAACGCATTTCGTTTTGCTTGCTGTCCATTTGGTCCCGTTCCACAGGGGTCACTTTTTAATGGACCAGAGCTAAAGGTAGGGCAAGTGACATATGTATTTGGCATGGGTAATTCATTTGAGAGCTTACAGCACTTAAGAGATGATCAAAAAGGTTTGAATAGATTGTCCTACTGGTTACTTTTTTTTTGACAAGACCTTGAGCACTTCGAAGATGATCAGGAGGATTGGCTGAAATTTGTAGACATGTTCTGTATATATTGTATCAACATAAGTTATATAGTGAAACTTGCAGTAGTTTGATTGATTTAATTCCCAAAGGGATGATTACTCTAATAATTTGAAGGATGTTGGTTTCCTGGTGGATGTTTCTCTGTATAAAATATGGGATCTATCAATACAATAGCAAAAATTGTTTACGGATATACCAAGAATATATTATATTCCAAATAATCATTCGAAATAGAGCTACTGCACTTTTTATTATATTCTCAAGAGCTTATAAAATTGGAAGGATAGTACTTGAAGTCTTGGAATGATTTGATATGTGTATAATATTTGTGTAGAGTTTAAAAGAATACTTATATGCTAGCTGCTATATTAACTCTCTCATATAAAATACAAGGCAATAGTTTTTCTGAAGAAATTCACTCTAATTTCCATAGATCTTTAATTTTCTTTGGTATTGTCATAATCACTGTTGACACAGAGGCTTAACTCATGCCCACCTTTCAGACATAATCCTTTCAACACAATCAACATTCAAATGACACCTAGAAATATGTACCTGAATAGCACATTCATCTGAAACACACACATACACACACACACACAACTTGCTAAGGACCTTGGGTACGCGAGCATCTGATTTGGTGAAAAGGATGAATGACCAGCGCCACGTCGACAACACGATGAGAGAGTTAGGACTGAGAATAGTTGCCCTACATGCTTTGGTCCTCAAAAATGTCGATAAGTTGCAGAGCAGTACGACTTGTTCAACCTCGACTGGAACGCAGACAACTCCAAAGCCGAGTAACAATGGAGCAAAGAGGCAGCGCGAGTCGCCCCACCTGCCGACTAGGAAGTCGTCGCCCAAGAGGCAACGGGGCTCAAATCAAAAGCAGTCCTCAAAACAGCTTGATCGGCCTGCAAGTTTCCGGGATGAGACAACCCCATCTGGCACAGTGAGCCACGATGTGACTCCGACCGCCAAAAAGCAACTGCAGTGGCAACAAGTCGGACCAAAGGCAAAAAAGAAGAAAATCCCGCGTGAGCCAAGGCCGGATGCGATCATCATTCAGCCTCAAGGCGATCTAAGTTACAGTGACATCCTCAAGCTCGTCACCAGGCGTCAGGACGATAAGCTAAAAGAGGTGAGCGTAAATGTCAACAGGATCCGGAAAACCGTAAAAGGGGAATTGCTTCTGGAGCTCAATGGTGCGAGCAAAGACAACACGTCAAAGCTTAAGGAGGAGATCAGCGAGGTTCTAGGCCTTCAGTCGGGTATCAGAACGGTTACCCAGGAGACGTGCCTGGAAATCAGAGACCTCGATAGCCTCGCCTCAAAGGAGGACATCGCAGCAGCGATATCAGCGGAGATCCGGACCGTTGTGGACGTAGGCTCCATTAAAAGCCTACGGCCAGCATACGCAGGTACCCAACTCGCAGTAGTGTGCCTGCCTCCTGCGCAGGCAAAGGCCCTCCTACAAGAGGGAAAAGTAAAGGTCGGGTGGACGAGATGCAGGGTCCGCGAGCGCTCATCCCAAAGGCGCTGTTACAGGTGTCTGGAATTTGGACACCTAGCAGCTAGGTGCACGAGCGTTGTGGACCGCTCCGGTCAGTGCCTTAGGTGCGGCGCTATCGGCCACAAGGCGGTAAGCTGCCAGGCCGAACCGAAATGCTTTTTGTGCCTAGACAACAAGCGCCTGGACTTCAAACATTTCGCCGGCAGCAAAAGATGCCCCTCGACTAGCAGCGGCACCAACAAACCGAAACAACTATGAAGTTCCTGCAGCTGAACCTTAACCACTGCGCAGCGGCCAAAGACTTGTTGTGTCAGACATTGAGAGAGTGTTCTATAGACGTAGCAGTCCTCAGCGAGCCATACAGAACACCAGAGTCCACCGTCTGTGCCCTGGATGTCACCAAAAAGGCTGCGCTATGGTCTTGCAGTGACCCACCGGTGCAGCTTTTGGATATAAGATCAGAAACGGGATTTGTTCGCGCTAATGTTGGAGGAATCTGGGTATACAGCGTTTACCTCGCTCCTAGCCTGTCCCTCACCGAGTTCAGCAGTATCCTTGACCTGCTGGTAGCTGATGCTAGAGGTCGTTACCCCGTGGTCATCGGTGGCGACTTTAACGCATGGGCAGAAGAATGGGGTAGCGCCACGACGAACGTGAGAGGCAGAGTTCTTCTGGAGTCTGTTTCTTCGCTGGACCTCGCGCTCCTTAACGATGGTGCGCAACATACATTTTGCAGAGCAGGGGTTGGCTCGATCGTCGACCTTACGTTCGCCAGCAGCTCTCTGTATGCTGGATCGAGCTGGAGAGTTAGTAACTCCTACACTGCGAGCGACCACCTAGCAATCCTGTACGTCATTGGACAGCAGACAGCCACTGACCAACCAGCGGCGCCAGGTTGGAAACGCTTCCGTGTCGATAGCCTCAATACGGACCGATTCTCAGACCTGTTATCCGGCCTAAATACTGAAGGATCCGCAGAGCACATGGCAAATGACGTCATGGACCAGCTGGACTCGATATGCAATGCCACGATGACGCAGAGAAAGCACTACGGGCGTCACCACCGGCCAGTGTACTGGTGGAATGACAACATCGCTGACCTCCGTCGCGAGTGTAACCATGCACGTCGCCGTTACCAGCGCTCCCGGGGGAGAGCGTCTTTCCTGCAATGGCAGGTTATTTTTCGCGAGCGCAGGCGTGTCCTCAAGGCCGCCATTCGGGAGAGCAAGCGTCAGTGCTTTCTGGAGCTCTGCGATTCTGCTGACCGTGATCCATGGGGTAGGGCGTACAAGATCGTAGTGAAAAAGCTCGGCTCATCCAGACAAGCCCCGCCTTCGGACCCTGTACAGACCAAAGCCATCGTAGAGGAGCTATTTCCGAGAATGGAGGATCTTAACTACGGAAGTTTTCTCGACTCCCCCGAGCCCCAAAGTGACGGGTCAATTGCGGAGGTGACTCACGAGGAGATCGTCGCGGCAACCAGGAGCATGATAGCGGGCAGAGCCCCAGGGCCAGATTCGATCCCAAACAGCGTCCTCAAGCTCGCCCTCACTCTTCGTCCAGAGATCTTCGCGGATTTGTTCACCAAATGCCTGAGTGAAGGAGTATTCCCGGAGAGGTGGAAGAGGCAAAAACTAGTCCTTATCCCCAAACCGGGAAAACCACCAGGGATCGCGTCATCTTATAGGCCAATATGCCTTATCGACACTGCGGGAAAGTTGCTTGAGAGGGTCATATGCACACGCCTAGAGCGTGCGATCATCGAGGCGGGCGATCTGTCACCTCACCAGTATGGGTTCCGCAAGGCCAGATCCACTGTGGATGCCATACAAAGAGTAGTGGACATTGCCTCAAACGCAATTGCCGGCTCGCGTTGGAAGGGCGGGGCCAAAAAGTACTGCCTGATGGTCACCCTGGACATCCGAAATGCATTCAATACGGCTAAGTGGAGCTGCATTCTTCGAGCATTAGCGTCCTTCAACGTTCCAAGGTACCTGCTTCATGTCGTAAGGAGCTACTTTGAGAGGAGGCTGCTTCTGTACGATACCGTCGAAGGCACAGAGAAGTACAGCGTGACAGGAGGAGTCCCACAGGGGTCAGTACTAGGTCCGTTGCTTTGGAACGCAATGTACGACGGCATTCTGCGCCTCACACTTCCCGTCGGAGCGCATGTTGTAGGCTTTGCTGACGATGTGGCGGTTCTGATAGTGGCTAAAGAGCTGCCGATCGTCGAGACGACCTGCAATGAGACAATTGCCCGCATCCAACGCTGGCTGGAGCATGTTGGTCTAGAGCTGGCTCCCCAAAAAACGGAAGCTGTACTGGTGAGCAGCAGAAAGAAGGTCGAGACGGCAAACATTTTAGTGGCTGGCACGACGGTGTCGTCAAAAAGAGCATTAAAGTACCTTGGAGTCATGCTAGACACAAGGCTTTGCTTCCGTGAGCACCTGGCGTACATGAGCACCAAGGCTGCGAACATCAACTCCGCCCTATCAAGGATCATGCTGAACACCCGTGGCCCCAGGCAATGGCGAAGGATGCTTTTAACCAGTGTTACCAGGTCTGTAATGCTATACGCGGCCCCAGTATGGACCAATGCTCTTCAAACAGCGAGCTACTCTCGAAGACTCCTGGCAACACATCGTCTTTCGGCACTACGCATTATCTGTGCATTTAGGACCGTGTCGGATGAGGCAGCCCACGTGATCGCGGGAGTGCCCCCCATCGAGTACCTCGGGGAGGAAAGAACGAAGCTCTTTCAGGAGACTCATGGCAAGAGGCTACTCACAGGCCGATAAACAACTAGTGCGCACTGCATGCAGGCAGGAGAGCCTACGTAAATGGCAAACTCGTTGGGACACTTCGACAAAAGGTCGCTGGACTCATCGGCTCATTCCAAACATCGAGGCATGGGTCAGTAGAAAGCATGGCCAGGTCAACTTTTATTTGACCCAAGTTTTAAGCGGACACGGCTGTTTCCGAAGCTACTTGCATCGTTTCGGACACGACTCATCGGAGGAGTGCACAACTTGCGGACATAACGTCCAGGAGAACGCTGAGCATGTCTTATTCACGTGTCACAAATTTTCAACCCCGAGACACCAGCTGGAGGTCGCACTGGGTGGCCCTATCTCGGTGAACAACTTTGTGTCGCTGATGTTGCAAAGTCAGGAGCACTGGGACGCTATCAGCAACTTTGCAGCGTCCATCATGATTGAGCTACGCGCTGCCGAGCGCGAGAGGAGCGTACACATGGGATAGGCGACGCTTTTTATTCCTTTGTGAAGCATTGCTTCCACGGCAGTCCCGCAAAGGAGGGCTAACCTTGTCCTTATATTTATATTTATATACATATTTTGTTATTTTGTTAATAAAGAATTTAAAAAAAAAAAAAAAAACACACACAACTCAAACACAAATCTAGCCACAAAGTGAACAATATTCGCCGCAATTAATCAAATTAAACAAGGACAATTCAACAAGCAGCGACCTTTTGGGAAAGTTAATTGAAAATTTAGCGCTTGTCGAGATGTGAGAGGTGCAGGGGTGACGGGGTTACGGGGTCGCAGGGTGTGGGAGGCTTAAGTGACCTTCCGACAGCTGCAGTTATAATTTTTGGCATGCTCTTTAAAACCAACAATTGGGATCAGGAACAGGATCAGCAACAGCAACAGCATCGACATCAGCAGGACTCACGCACTGTGGCAGAGCAATTACGCAGACGATTAGGCACAGTACTCCCTCCAGGAGATGCCGCCCCCTCTCATCCATCTGCCTCATTGCCTTTGGTTGTGCTATTTCTATTCTCGCCTTTTTCCTTTTGCTGGGATCTGCCAATTTTTATCAGCTGTGAAACAGTTGCCATTGAAATGGAGCAGAAGCCGTTAGATAGATGGCCAAGCTAAAGGCAAGCGAGAGAAAATCAAGCAAGGATACACTGCGAGAAACCTAATCGATAAATGGACTTCCATTTATATTCGCTGCAACTATAACATTCTTGACTATTTCTTCGCGTGTAGAGAAGACGTAGGAGCCGCAACAATGCGCCAGCTCTTATCCCAGACCCAACGCAATTTCAACCCGACTCGATTTAAAGAAAAAACATTGCGAAAATTGCTTTACAATTGATTAAACACTGAACAAACGGCACGGCACGTTTAAATTTGGGTTAAATAGATTATATGAACTGGAAGTGTTATGAAATGATGTGGTCCGCTTGCTATACTCTTACTCCCTACACTTTACTCTCTTTGTTTTCTTTTATGTTTATTTTTGTTTGCTCGCTCAGCTCAACGTTGACTTCCTTTCCTTTCCTTTCCTGGTTCGATTCGCCTTTTCACGCTCCAAGTGTGCCAGTTAATGGATTTGCTAGATGTTAACCACAGTTAAGGATTTGCTTTTGGATTCTCGTTCGTTTATTGGTTTCTCGATGGTCATTTGATACAGCTACGTGAGGCAGGACCATTCTCAAATGGGAGGGGCAGACGGGTTTGACCTTCAAAGACATCACTTCGGGGGAATGTGCAAACGAGTAGAAGTCATTACTTGAATTTCGCATATAGATCACTGGACTGAATACGTTTCACAATAATGAGCTGAAATGAGAAATTGAAAAAGTTTTAATGAGCATTGCAAGAGAAGTAAATAAAGTTAAGATGTGAGAAATCTTTTTAAAATTGCTGCAACTTTAAAGTGAAAAAGAAAAGAATGTGAATGAAATTTAAAGAGATGATAGATTATTGAAATCTTATTAAAATTTGTTTCAATTTAGAACGCTAAATATAAGGTTGAGACTCATATAAAATTAAGGAATAAGTCACCACATTTTTTTTTAATTTAAATGGAATCAATTGATACTAAAGCAAGAATTATATAATAATATTAATTATGATATGGGGAAATAAATATTATGATTCAGATTAAGTAGAGAGTAAACTTAAGAATAATTAAATATTTATGAATTATCATTTTAAAAAATTCTAAGTTGTATTTAATTTAAACTTAAACTAAATGAAACTCTACATATTTTAAATAATAAATAAAATGAAAGTATTATTTAATTTAATGAACTTCTTGGAAGATACATATATGTATAATTGAAAAGAACTGTAAAATCTTTGTGCAAATTGATTGGAATCTGGGATTACACACATTCCAAATATTCAATTGAATTCCACTTGAAAGCAGCCTCAATAGACTCGAACCTTCATCAATCACGAGTATCAGGGAAT
Source organism: Drosophila subquinaria (assembly GCA_037043405.1). NCBI lineage: Eukaryota > Metazoa > Arthropoda > Insecta > Diptera > Drosophilidae > Drosophila > Drosophila subquinaria. The sequence continues at coordinate 14,928 of JBAMBL010002807.1, forward strand.
ATCTAAACTCATTCTCTTGCCGTTGCTCTACTAACATGACATGCCTATCGCTAACCCAAATCTGTCCAAAAAATATTCAAACAAAATATGCTTAAGGAACAGGATAAAGGACATCGCAAGCCAATGTCGCCCACTGAGCAGTCAAACTATGTAGACAATGACTAAAAAAAGGATTGAATAACTCGCTTTTAGAATTTGACACGCACTTTGTAAGCAGATATCCCAAAATCCCAACTAAGGAACAGACCAAAACTGTCCAGCTTTAACTAACGACGACAAAGAGGAAGGGAGGGGACACAATTCCAGACGTTGCCATGAATCATAATGGCCACGTCCTTTCTGGCTGCCTTTGGGCCACTTTATTTGTGTTGCGCTGTTGCCAGCGACTTTTTGCCATATTTATAATTTAATTTAGCTGAAATTTTATGGGCGTTAAGCAAAAGGAAACCCAAAAAAAATATGAAGGAATATGTAAGGATTCGCTCGCTTGACCGGAAATTTGAGCATTTTCCCCCCGCTCTCTCTCTCTCTGCTCTATCAGCTCAATAACGTTAACAGGCACTAAAAGTCCTTGCTGGACTCATAGTTTGCATGTTAAAGGCACATATGAGCCAGGTTTGGGGTTGGGGTTGTTTAAGTTATGTACTGACCATATAAACTATGTCCCATGTCCCATGTCCGCTATTCATATAGATATGTGTAGACAGACTGTAAAGTGTGGAGTGTGTGTAGAGTGAGAAAGGCAGAGAAAGAGGGAAAGAGAAGGGGAGCAGCGACATTGTGGTCACATTGCGGCGTGGCATGTTTGGATTTCTTCTGTCTGGGGGTCCGTTTGGGTCTTCGACAGAAACTCGCCGAGAGACTCACACGTGTTTATGAATACATAGAAATTTTTTGACATTTTTATGGCTGCTTTGGGGCATTGCTGCGATACCCTCGCTAGCAAGAGCAGTTAAGATTGTAGGGAATACCAGAGAGATTGCAAAGGATTCGATAAGCAAAAAAAAAAATGTATCGCTAACAGTGATCGCATTACAAAAGTAAATTTTAGAATGGATCGATAACATAAATATAGCTATAGTTTCACTGATAGTTTTTCACTTGATATTTCAGATTAAAAGCGATAAGTTATCGGTTCAGAAATAGATTGATAGAAAGAAAAATTTCTTTAAAATTTATAATCGATAATACATACATATGTAGTATATCTTTATAGAATAAAATTATCTTGAGAATAGATATGAGAATAATTATAGGAACACCAAATTTGTATCAGTAAGAATAATACATAGTTCCTTAATCGATCATAAAAAATCGATTAAAAATGTTTAAGTTATTTACTTTTTCTTAAGAATAAATCTTAAGTAAATTACATGAATATCAGTAATGCCTTAAACTTATGATTTTTAAAACAATATATTCAAAATAAATAATAATTAATTTAGAAATTTTCATTACCCATCGAACTCTTGCAAAAAAGCTCATAATTTATCAAAAAGTTATGGTTATTAATATTCCGAACTTCAATAAAATACTCATTAAAATAAACCTCCTTCAATACTAAGACTATCGTCTACAATTTAAGCAAACTTTGACTTGTTAGAGCATACAAGAATTCAATTAGTCCATAATATTTTATGAATTTGCCCCCAAAATTTGTATAGTCTATCATTTGCCGGACTCTGGTTCTGACTACCCCTTGACTTGTTTATTATGCTTGGCCCGAACATACGGTCGAAGTTTGTGTTAGTTTGTTAGTTTAGCCATGTGGGTGTTGACTTTTTTAATGTTTCAATATGACTAAATGCTTTGGGGCAGAGCCATGGTTCTGTTTTTGGTTCTGGTTACGTTTTGGGTACTGGGACCTGCCCAGTTTGTGGTGTTTCCCTCGGGCGTGTTTCGTTATATAGGGCGATGCCTCTTAAGTATTTATTTGGTGGCCTGCCTTATGGATATTTAAAGGAGGGACTGCGGCAGGGGCAGGGGACAGGGGACAGTTCACATATGCACATGTGCGGGAGGGCTGATGGAAGCCAAAGCAAGTGTCAAATTCTCATGCGTTACGGTCGATATCCTTTTGGTTTTGAGTTACGCAAGGAATCCAAGGAACCTCTTAAGGCACTTTGACAGCTACTCTTTTGCTTGGGTCTTCCTCTTTCTGCTGCTGTTGCTGTTGATGCTACAGTGGCTCATCACTAATGAGGCTATCAAATGGCTGCTTTACTCTGCTGCTTTACCAAGTGCCACTCGGCTCGCCTGTCAAATGTGTCAAAATTCCAGTGTGCGGTTGATTCCCTCTGCCTTTGCCACATCTCAGATTTGTATGTCTGCGGCTTGTGCGGGTCTTGCCCACTCCATGCAGCCCCTACTTCATTCCTCCATCATTTCCATTTCCATTCCCATTCCCATTCCATATGTCTGCCACACTTGTCACTTGTGTTTTTATAACAGTTTTGTCTCTTGAGTGTTTTTTTTGTTCCTCTTTCTCGCATGCATATTCCCAAACTAAAGTGCTAGAATCTGTGTCATTTATTAATTTCGGTTGAGTTTTTGGTGCTTTTACATTTGTCATTAGCACGGATTTGACATTTCAATTATTGGCCTCATGTTTTTCTGGCTTGTGGATAGCTTGGAGAACTGACATATGTGGGTTCCTAATGGGTTTTACAAATGGCAAATCATAGTACCAGCTATTGGTATGGTAATGATGACACTAATGTCCACTGTGCTTCAGAAACTTAAGATTAATGAATATATCTATCTTTACCCCTTCATTTAACAGTCTTGGACTTAGTGAGTCATAATAAATAGTTTTGCTAGAGGTAATTTTCTTATGCCTATTTATATTTAAAATATAAGCCGTCAATTTTGATATTTTTATATTACTTTATATTATATTTTTATATAATCCATAATACCGTTGAATAACTAATGTTCGCATGACTAATGTATATTTTATATAAGAATTTTTAGATAAACCGATCTGCCTAACCATCTGGCATAACCCTTTTGAATTTTCGGTGTATTTCTCTTACAAATCCGTTTATCCTAAAATCGAAATAAAATGTTTTCATGGAATTTTCTATAGATTAGCTGACAGTCTACCCATACAATTTTTCTAAGTTTTATGCAGTTAATTCAAACTCTGAGAAGTATTCTGAATTTATCTTTTATCTAGAGTTTTGGTTTCGTTTCAGGCACTGTAAAATTTTCAAAATTCAACCCTTTCAGCAGCGTCAACATTAGCGTCTTCTAATCACAATCACAAGTCCCATACCATCCATCAACATCAGCAGACAGTGGGTCCTGACTCCTCTGCCCTCTGCACTGTGTCCTGTGTCCTGCATCCTGTGTACTCTGTGCTCTGTCCTGTGTCCCGTGTTACCCATCTGTCGTCTTGTTTGCACTTCGTGCTTTTGCATTCAAATTGCGTTTATTCAAATAGATCCGAGCGCACACATTTTCAATTATTTTATGCTGATTCGCAGGCGCCGCAGATCTTTTGAATCTGTGCACTCGTGTATCTGTATCTGTTAGATACTTGTGCTAACAACAAAACTCAGTTTTTTGCTTCTTTTCAGTCACACAAAATTTAATTATGCAAAATCTTTTGGCTCAATTTTCTTTATGTTCACAGAAAGAAAACCAAAACAAAAAGAAAATCACTCAAGTCATTGCAGAGCTTTTCTCTGTCATTCTCATAAAAATGCAAACCAGCGCGCTTACTTTTTGATGACACTTGAATGTCACATATGAGTCGGGAAATGTCACCACACAGTGTATGTATAAACTTTCCCTCTTTCACTCTCTGTCCCTCTGTCTGTCTGCCTGTCTCTCTTTTACCCCTTAGACATGTCAAAAAGTTTGACATTTAGTGGCTGGCAAAAACTGTCATCACGCGCTTCCAACTTGACGATGATTGCTCGGTTTGGCATTACGAAAAAGTTACCAACTAAAAGCAGTCTTTGCTCGGTGATTTTATGGCTATACTTGGCAAAAGAATAATCTATCTAATGAAGCTTTGTTTCCATAGCTAATTGCGACTCTAAAAAACTTTTGAATTAAGCGTACTATATCAGAAGTTCTTTTTGGGGCTTAACTGTAAAATATAGTTGAATCTATTAAACTGATTTCTTTAAAGATTAACTTAGTATAAATGGTTTCCAACAAATATTTATAAAAGTATTTATTTTATGTCTAATTATAATTAATAATTATTAATAAACTTTACTTTCAAATCTTTTAGTGAAATATAAAATCGTTTTATGGATATAATTCTGATTGCAATTTTGTGATATTCATTCATATCTAACCTCTGGAGTTGGACGTGTCCACAAGTTATATCTGAATAAACAATTAATGCAACAAATAGTGGTTTGTTTTCAAGCTTTCTAGGAGATATTTCGAGGTTTTGTGTGTTAAAGATAATTGTTTCAATGAAATTGATATTGTGAAAGCCTAATTCTATTTATTAAATTTACGTTTCCATTATATAATAATGTAGTTTAGAAACATGTCTTTCTTTGATATAGTATATTATTGAAAACTCTACTTTCCTATCTATAAATGCAGTTTAAAATTGTTTTATTCACACTATATGATTTTCTCTTATATATATTTTGAAGTCTTCTTTAAGTTCATTTGATTGGTTACTGTAAAATATTTATATCAAAACATTTATTTTTATAATATTCACTGTATTAATGAAGCTTACTTACCGATTTGTAAGTAAAGCTGAGAATCATTTTATAGATATATATCTACGTGATATCTACGCTCTAGTGTCGGACATGTCCTATACCAAATTTCAAAGCTCTAACTTAACTGCCTCATCAGTTCACTAAGACACAGACTGACTGTAGGGTATACAATGAAGGGTGTAGGGTATTCAAAGGAAAAAAAAATGCGCATTGTCTGCTAATTTCAGGCTGCTCCTTAATCTCATTGACTGAATCAAAACAGCAAATGTCTAACCAGCTGGGCTTAAGCCTCTTTTTTCATTTCCTCTTCCCTTCCCTAACATCCCCCATCCCCTTGTTTCGCGTACCTTTTTTTCCCAGCTTTCATTTACAAATTTCCACACCTACGCACACAATTGAGCACGCGGGCAAGTGCAAAGAGCAACAACAACAACAACAACAACAAATTGTTAATGCCATTTGACAGTTGACAATTATAGCAATTGTCATAGCATTTAACATGACCAAGAGAAACAGAGACGGAGCTATTGGAAGAGAGAAAGGATAGAGAATGGACAGTTGGCCCTTTTGATTTCTATATGCAGGATTCTCTGAGTGCGATGTTGTGAGCCTGTTGTATGTATATATATCCTGTCACTCATTTACCCTTTTTTTGCATGTCAGCGCGCATTAGTTTCGGGCTGCTGGCAAAGTTCGCCTCGGACTCGGACTCTGCTTATCTGCACCAAATTTGCACAGTCATTGTCGGGCTAGTGACCAGACGGGGGACGCGATGGAAAGGGAAGGGAAGAGGTAAGGAGTGTTATACGAGTTCTCTCCGCCCTTTGTCTGTTTTTGTGGCATCCTTTCATTTGGTGTTGGTACGTTGTCCTTAGCCAGGAATCGCACTTTTTGCCCACTTTGCATATGTGCGAATAATTCAACAAGAGCAACAACAACAACAACAATGTCGTCTGCAGCAGTTGCTGCTGGATTTACTCCAGATTAGGGATCTTTGTTAGTTGGTTGCCCGGCTGAATGACTGGCTGACTGCTTGCCAGTTGTTGTTTTGTTTGTTTTCAAATAAAAATTACAGTTGTCGAGTGGCTACAGTTGAGACCTGGCACTGGGTTATATGAATTAGACCGGGCTTGACCCCAAAGCAGCTGCATTCTGACAATTCAAAGCTGGACTAGAAGTTGACCCAAAAAGTAAGTTAAACTAGCTCCGTGTCGAGTCGAAAATGTTATTACACATATATAATTGTGTACACTTGATGTTATATTTTAACCTAGCTGAATGTATCTAAAATTATTTGATTTACCTTTCATTATTCCTCTTTCTACATTTGTAATTGTTACTTAAATTGTTGCTGAAACAAAATGGACCCCAGAAAGGCTAAAGTGCAAAGGGAGGAAGTGCAGGTCCCATTGGGTCCTCAGGTGCGCGATGGCGAGCAGGTCCTTGGCGTGGCCCAAATCTACGTCAGTTTCAATGACACTTTCGTGCATGTCTCCGATTTGTCTGGACGTCGCCCGTGTCACTGGTGGCATGAAGGTGAAGGCTGATCGCGATGAGGCTTCCCCCTACGCTGCCATGTTGGCTGCCCAGGATGTCGCTGAGAGGTGCAAAACCCTCGGCATCACTGCTCTCCACATTAAACTGCGTGCAACTGGTGGCAACAGAACCAAGACTCCAGGACCCGGTGCCCAATCGGCGCTGCGTGCTCTGGCTCGTTCATCAATGAAGATCGGTCGCATCGAGGATGTTACTCCCATCCCTTCGGATTCGACACGCAGGAAGGGCGGTCGTCGTCTATAAGGAGCTTAAATATCTACTGATTACAAATTTCTGCCGATGTGTAAACGACAAATAATAATGCGCTAATTATTCAATATATAATGAAAACAATATGATAATGTAGTAATAAAAGTTTTATTATTAATTTAAGTTCTTTATTATGTAACATTGGCAAATTAATAATTAGATCATTATCATAAAAAAGATTCTTAAAAATATTGGCATCTTTTAATCGATTTTTTTAAAGTTCAAGAAAATATAGAGAACAATTGACAAATTCATTTTGTTTTTGGTTATTTAAATCTAACCTTATCTAATTTTTTGAAGAACTGTCACCTTACTTTGACCTCATATCAAAATTAAATTTTTGAAAACACTTTTTAAAATAGGTAAGTACAGTTGATAACTTATCGAAGTAAGATTTAATCGATTTGCTGCATTACGCTGCACTCTTAAGTCTCTTTTGCTGCTTTTTAGAAATATTCGTCATCTTTCCAGTTCATATTTATATTTTCTTCATCTTGCTTATCGCACAGCAGCTGACTTAAGAGCCAAAAGTGTCTCATTTCTTTTTATGGCACATCACACTCTCGTCTATACAGAAATTGGCTGTCACACATGCACACCCTAATACACACACACGTACACACACATGTTGTGCACAATCTCAAAAGTTCGACGAGGCGAACAAATATGAAAACTTTCAGAGCAACGAAGCGAATTTTTCTTTCTTGATATGAGAGGCAATCTCTCAACTCTCAACTCTCATCTTGCATCTCCCATCTCTTTTCTCACATCGCCCATCTCTGGCATCTTCAGCTCTCTCAGCTTATACTCTTTATATGCGGCTCAACACTTCAAGCTGCACCAAATGCATGAAAATGCAGCTCCTTGACGAAACCTCAATCCGGCATCCTGCCTTGTGCATCCTGCCACAACACCAAAAGCAAAAGCAACTGAAGTAGGTCAGTTAAGGCAGTCCTCTCCTCTCCCCTCTCTCTCTCTTTCTCCTTGGACTGCCTGTCATTGTTGGAGCTTAAAGAGCGCGTCTGAAATCCTTTTTGTGTAAACAAAATTGTGCAGTTATCCTCAGCCCTCACCCCTCGGCTGTCGCACCCTGGTCTATTGTCCTGGACGTCATTGTTGCAGCAATTCAAATGCAAAATCCCATTTTGCTTCTAATTGCTTTATCGCTCAACAAGCTGTTGGTTGTGTGTTTGTTGTTAACTCTGCTCATTTCTCACCCGCTGCCTGTTGACAGGATCTGTATTTGAAACTGTATCAGAACAGAACTTCCTCTCCTCCCCTGCCCTCCCCAAACCTCCAGCAACCAATCAACCCCCGTCCTTGTCAATTTACTGTTTACTTTTGCGCTCTGTCAAATATGTTCGAATTTTCTAACGATTACAACTGCATTGGGCCAGGTCCTGAGCCTGAACAGGAATCTGTATCCGGCTTGTCCCTGTTGGATCTGACCTGATTTTCCATTTTTCCTGGCATGTGTTTTTCATGCTGAGCCCTTTTGGGACTTGTTCAGCAAGTTGTTGTTTGTTGTTGTCCTTTAGTCCAAAATACGGATTTGTCCAAATGTGTTGTCGGAGTTAACAACCTGCCAAAGTCCATGGTCACTCCTCCGACCTTTCTCTCTCTAAAATTGTCGATTAATTGCTCTGAAAAGTAGCGAACGCCTGAATATATTCCCAAAAATTGCACATTTTGTAGTTGCACTCGGAGGTGTTATTGTTGATTCGAGGGGCGGTAAGTGGGTGTTGCGATATTGCAACAGTTGTGAAATGCAGTTTAACTAATGTCTCAGGCAATTTGAAAGGTTTATGCAGTGTAGTTTGTGAAATGAGATAGTTAAGATTAGAGAAATCGAAAATTACTTCCATGAAAATTTGTTTGAAACTGTGAAAATTTGTTTAAGAATATTGCAATTAAGTACTTACTTTCAAAACTTTGCTAGACCCTTTAATTGCTTTAATTGAAAGTGTATTATAATTGATTAAACTTAAATTTAAAATAGTTTAAGAAATGTAAAATTTCTTTTCTTTAAATAATCTTAATTTAAAGTGTATTTTAAGTTTACAACATTAAATTATGAGAAAATGTATTAAGACTAAAATAAATATATAACAAATTATTAAAATTGGCCAAGAATATTGCAAGTATAAGATTAATTTCTTAACTTTACTGTACCTTTAATTTTGCTTAATTTGAAGTGTATTTTAAACACGAAGCAATAAATTAAGAGAAAATTGACGAACTTCAATCTAACATAGTTTAACAAGTTTTTAATTTCTTAACTTTACGGAACCCCTAAATTTCTTTAATTTCAAGTCTATTTTAAATAAATAACATTAAATAAGCAGAAAATTAATTGAACATTGCACATCCTAACTTTCAGCAGAGTACTTTAACGAAAATCCAATCAAACTTTTGTATTTCGAGTTTTGCTTTTCAAAGAAATCATATTATAAATTTTATGTACACGCTTGTTTTCTTCTTTTCTTGTTGGTGTGTAATCAATTTTATAACACGATCCTGACAAAAGATCAACGTGCGTTTAACGCGATAGTTTCGAATAGAAATAACTTAAGCTAGTTCCGAGGGGTCTCTGGCCCAACACTTTGCCCCATAGACAATGTCAAACCCATTTTTAAGCAGAAACAACAAACAAAGGCAAACTACACCCCATAACGATGGTTACAATAGAATGCAATAGAATAGAAATGGAAATGGAAAACAAGAAATTATATATATTTCTTTCTTTCGCTGTTTTGTTGTCATCTGTTGTTTAGCCTCTTCTGGTCTTTGTGCTCATCTGATGCTGCACCGCGAGACGTCTGCGAGTCTGTTGTTGTTTGGGCCATTGTTGTCGCTTCACGGCTCAGTTCTGTGGCCCACGTTTTAGGGGCAATTCCCATTGTTATCACCGTGGACGTGAGTCTAACCACAGGTGTACTACGAGTACGTGCATATAAATCTATACGCGATGCGTGAGAACTTTTCTTTGCTCAATTTATGTGATTTTTGATTCTCTTTGTTGGTTTTTGGTTTTCTTTTTTATTCGATTTGTTTTATGGTCAAAGTAATTTTGTGTTTGTGGTCGAGACAATTGCAAAAATCATTGGTAAAACCTATGGGTGGCCTCATCAGTCTGGCGCCAGGACGTGCCAAATGTGAAACAGCTCATATAATTTATAACTTAAATGAAAATCAACTTTTCATATGGCAACTGCTCTCACCTAGTTTTCCAGCACACTGAACTCCCATCTCATGCATTTTTAAGCGCACTTTTGAATTTGCACTGAGTGCTGCTTTAGCGCCTCGAGTTCCTGCTGTTCCCGCAGCTCTTAACCTGACTTCATAACAATGCCGCTGCTGAATTCTTGCCAGTTATTTTTTTTGGCTACTTGTAAAATATTAATTTTTATAAGCTTATAGTTCAGGCGAATGTGGAATGCAGCATGCAGCATGTGGCAGGTGGCACAGTGCGGATGGTTGCCTTTCGCTCGGGAAATTGAAATGTAAAAAGACGTTTAATGTGCACATAAAAAATTGAGCAAGGAAATTGCATTTGAGCCCTCTGCAGTAGGTCACAGCCGAAATACCAGAAATCAGCTGCAAAAGCCAATCCTTGTTGCGGGTCAGCCGAGGTTAACTTCTCATAAATGGGTGCATTCAACCGCTGATGCTGAAATTACACGAATTGAATGTTATTTTAAAGCAAATCAACATTACATTGTTTTCTTTCACTCCTATTTATATCACGGTGGATCAAAGATACTTTTAAGCGGGTTCAATGCTTAATTGAACATATCTGGATTTATTTGGAAATTTTATTAGTTAAGGCTTTAATCATTTCATAATTTCTTAAATTTAATCTATCGGTTAATTAATGCTTGTGTTTGATAAAACTCAATGGAATGTTTATTTCTGCGGTAAAAATATCTTACATATAAACTCAGCGTAGTTCTAATAAAAATTGGAAAAAAACTTGTATTTTCAATTAAAGTTAAAATTTAATTATTATTTTATAATTTTTTTATTTAGACCGAAAAATAAGAGTTTTGTTAAAATTTGTTTGATAAAACCAACAAATAACTTTTATTTAATAACTTATATTTTAAAAATTATAATCGTTACGGTCCCTGGTTTAAATTAAAGCTAAATTAGTTTAAGAAAACTCTTCAGGAAGGTCATATCCAATTTTTGTCTTGAGAAAAAACTTTTACCATTATTTTTCATTTTCATAATAAATCTAATTTTCAGTTTAAGAAATATTTGAGCTGCTTTGGCTTTAAGTTTAAACTTTCAACTATGTAAATCTTAGCAAGTGTAACCTGCCTGGTTTCTTATGTTATATTTAAGTTCTTCTTACGATAATGTGAAATAAATATTCGCCAGTTAGTGTAATAAAAGTGTTGCCACCGCGTAAAAAAGCCTGTCCACCTTCCGATCACCAACTTGCCAAACAATGGAGAAAACTATTGGAGACCAGCTCCAATCCAGCCTGGCACTAAGTACGATAATCTTAATATCTGAATCCAAGCTCATATACCAAATTGTCGCATAGCAATTTTTATAATTTCTACAGTTTAAACAAAAGAATTATTATGCAACATTGGTGCCGTGTGTTAAGCGCCCTGTAGAACAAATGGCAGCGATTTAAGCCAAATTGCCGACTGGACGCCCTGTGGCGTTAACGTTTTGGGCTTGTGCCAGTGGCCACGCCCCTTTTTACACCTTTTGATGCGAGTCGTTGGCAGAGAACAAGGCGTGTGCCTTGGCTGTCTGGCACGCAACTCTGCACTTACAATATAACCACCTTGGGAGCCTCGGAAAGGGGATCGGGAACGGGAGCGGTCCGGGTGGGGACACGCCCCTAAAAAATATTCCGAGTCCAATAATAACCTGGGTAAATATTCGTACTGCTTTAAATGCTCCATGACATTTGATTGATGTGCACTCTGGACAGCTGCAGAAGTGCAAAAATACATATAGTATATTATATATGAGCACACCCGACTCGTACGCGGTATCAGCTGCTGTGGCGCTTCGTGTTTGCTATCCTCGGGTAATTTTTAATGTGGGGTCTTATTTAGTAAGCGCATTTCATGGGAAAGCTCTGCTGATAGCACAAACGACATCGAATATGGGTAGCTTGGTGAAACCAAATACTCTAGCAGCGGGTATGCCAGATTTAACATAGAGTATGTAAGAAAATTTAAATTATTGACATCGGTTTCATTTATTTGAGTCAGAAGTTGACAATTTAGAAAAATTTCAGGTAAGTAATACATATTAATTAATTTTCATTGCTTTGAACCTACAAAAATTTATATTATTTTTGTATTTTATTCAGCTAAAAACAGCCGACGATATTATATATGAAGTTTTACAATAAAATATATGTTATATACAAGTTTAAATTATGAATTAATATATTAATTATATATTGCTTAATTTTTTCTTAATATTTAATAAAAGTTCTACTCTAGTTTAAATCATGAAATAATCTTTTAAATTTATATTGCTTAATATTTCCTCAATATTTAATATAAGCTATATTCTAAGAGCGTTTGATGGCAAAAACTTAATTATTAGGACCTAGGTTTAACTACAAAACTTTTCCTCATCGTTTGAGTAAAATGGAAAAGATCTGTCAAACCTATATTTGATACCTTAATTCTTTCAATTGCTTTATTAAACCAGAACTATCATTAAAGGTAAAATTTAAGATAGTCTTTCCCTAGTAAATACATTAAATTACTTTAAATTCTTTTTGGTAATTTCATTAAATTATGAAATAATTCCTAAGATAAATATTGCTTAGATTGTTGGCCTAAGGTTGGTTATGAAAACATTTGTAGCACATTTGTAGGGTATTTTCGCTTTGGCTATATTTTATATTTTACACGTTTTTGGGGCGATTTAAATATGCATGAGCGTGAAATTTTGCACGAAAATATGTCACTAGTACTAGTAGAAGTAGCAACAGCAACAAAAACAACAGTGGCAACAACAAGTACATTTATGACAAAATTCCATTTGCCGATCCCATTCCAGAATCGCTTTGGCACAAGCGGTGGGTGTTTAGGCTAATGACTTTCGGCATCGGCCCCTAACAAGTGCAGAGGGAAGAGTGTGTTGGTGACGAGGGAGGAATGTGGATAGGAACTGGGGTGGGGGCTGTATGTAGGTTCATGTGGAATTTGTCATGTGTCAGTATGACTTAAATGCCGAGAAAATAATAATTTTTGTTTTTTTATTTTTCACAGCGTTGACTGGCACTCAACAACAGCAACAACAGCAAATTGAGTCGAGTGGTGCCGCTCTAATGGACTTTGATAAGGTGGCAACACCATCAACGAACGGTAACCGGCAAATTTATGCAAATCCGCATTTGACCCAAATTAGCACGAAAATTTGTTAGATTAGGCGCATTTCATTTCCGTTTCAGAGTGCGCCAAAAAAATAAAAATGGAACGAACCACCTAAAAAAAATATATATATGTGTATAACACTTCTCTATGTATCGGATAATGGGGGAAGGAGGCTTTTAGCCAGAAGGCCATTTCGATGCCTGAAATGGTTTACAAGCCATAAAAATTGCATGTGTGCATGTACAAAAAAAAAAACCATCTCTGGACTCTGAAATTCCCAACTCTGGTTACTTGACTTTCGGACATGAATGGTAACATTTCTGGGTAGCTTTTAAGTGCAACTCTTTGTATACAACTTCCGTTTGGCGTGTGACGCTGGAAAGAAATGCAAATTTCTGCACATACATCTCTACATATTCCCAACTCCCAAGCGGAATTCGAGTCCAAGTCGAGTGTCGAGAATCGGAATTGAAGTCGAGTCAGCAAGCGCACACGCATTCCATTCCATTAACTTTATCAATGTAAATCACCGAAATGTGTTGGCTTCGCGACTCCTCGGTCCCTTTCTCTACTCTCCCTCTCCCTCTTTCTCTCTTAACTTTCGACTGTCCCATTGTTATGAGAGAAAGGAATGTGATAGTCGGTAGTATGGACGATAAAACAAGTGCGTGTTGGCACTGCGAAGTGTGGAATGTTAAAAAGTGCTCATAAAAGCAAGCACTGAAATCAACGAAATGTGATTGTGCAATGGTCACACTTGCCGAGGAGCCCTGAAAACAGGACACAGGACGTGTTAACCTATTCATAACTCAGCAATCACTTATGAGATCTTTATGAAATTTTTATATGTTTTGTAAATAAGAGAATAAGTTAAACAAAATTTGGTTGTAGAGAGAAAAATTTAAAACTACTTGTATTATATGAAATTTTAATATTGTCGTTTATATTATTAGTGTCTGAACAAATAGTCTTATGGAATTTTGATATATTGTGGAGGAAAACCAATCCCTTTTAATAAATATTGTTTAAGGATAATTTATATTTCTTCTAAGAAAGCTTAGTGCATAAGAATACCGGAAGGGAAACCTATATTTATAATTGGGTTATCACTTATGAGTTCTCTTTCCAACTTTAATATGTTATAAGGAAATTTTCTGTTAAAAATAATGCTGTCTACTGTAATTAAGAAGTTAAGAAAATTTCTCCAGAAAAACGATCTTTGTGAGATTTGGATAAATTATTAAAAAATGTCTATTACATGTTATTTGATTTGATAAAGATAACTTTAAAATAACTTTAAAACACCTTAAATAAAATCTTTATTATTTTTTTCATGTCATATAATGAATATTCGTTTACATTTGTCGAGAGTATTCTAAATTTATGTAAACGAATTTTGTATATAAATATCTTTCTTAATGGAGATATTTTGCCTTAGGTAACTCTTTCCTGTCGAATTTGAATTTATCACCATTTGTCGCAGCCTAAACTCCCTGAAGACATTCTAAACAATAATAATTCTATCGGTTGCCCGTCGTCCCCCCTTCGCTCTCATTTCAGTCATCTGTCAAGGCGTGAGAACCTAACACTCCATAACATAACCATCTACGCGGGACATTTCTCGGCAATTTTCAGTGTTCAGTGCATTTGGCGTGGCACCCTCCAAAACAAACCATTAGTATGTCAAATCCAGCGTCAATCCCTGCCTGCTTACGTCGAGGTGCTACGTAGAACAAATCCCAACTTCAATCCTTTCGAGCTGTCAAGGCCTAAAAATAATATTTTCTTTAATTTGAACAGGGAAAACAGAGAGAAAAACCCGAGGACAACGAGGCAAACCAAAGACTTTAAGCGCCCTTTGACAATTTTCACGTCAACTACAAATCCCGCCCGCCGATAACATGAGCCAGACACAGGCCGCCCCCAAAAAGAAAATTCCCAGCCTTGCCTCATTTGGGGGGAGCAAAAAATAAAAAAAAAAACTGAAGGAAAAGATGAAAAATAAATAAATTTACATACATGTGGAGCATTCAACGAAAATCTGTCCCTGGCTGCCTTTATGTGTATATAATATATACAAAAATAAACACACATTTTTTCTCGACTACTGTCTGTAGCTCTATCTCGCTTGTACTCTCTCCGTCTGTCTCTCTGGAGGCAAGGCATATCTGCCTTTATATGGTATATATATTTAAATATGAAGCGGAAAATCAGTGACAGCAGCCAAGCGCCGATGCCGTTGCCGTTGCCTCTGCCTGCCACACGTATTTGGAGTCTGGTTGGAGTTTTGAAGTGGAGTTAAATTACTTTTGGATGGATGAGATAGGGTTTGCCACTCTGTACCCCACACTCCACACTTCATACTCCATACACACAGTGCGTTTTTATCTTTAGTTGTTTTATTTGAACTTATTCCCCAGTTATTCCCACAGTTTCGACTGTTTGTCCATCTGTCTGTTAGCTTGTCCGATTTGACTGGCAGCAAATGAAATATGGCTTTTGCCCAAAAACCCAAACGAAATTTTGCTGAAAATTCTCTGCGCAGAAAGGGAAAAAGAGGAAGTTGGGCAGATCAAGGTGTTGGTTTAGCAAATTGCATTCTGATACTTCTGGTAACTTCTGCTACCTATTGATTTTTGACTGTTGAAAACATTAAAGTGACTTCAAGTTCTTCTTTGAATTTCGACATTCGACATTCGACAAACAAATCCAAATTGACGCACCAATTAATGGGTTGCCCCTATGCCAAACTGTGGAGTTTCCACATTGATTTATGACCAAATCATGTAAATTTTACTAACCATCAAACTCGATGATTATTATTGATGAACTGTTGCGTAAATTTCCCTTTCAACAACTAATTTCATTAAATTTATTTTTATGACTTTGTTGCTGCAATTAAATGATTTCTAATTGCTGTCAGGCAAATTTCTCATGGGTTTAGACCGCGATTCACATTTGATTTGTTGATTTATTATGCCTTCGACTTTGGCTCATAATTTGTCATATTTTCCGTGGCATTTGATAAAGATTTATTATGACATTTCTTTTGTTGTCCTCACATTAATCACCCCCCATAAAGTTTATCATATGAATAAGTCTTTTCCCAGTTTCAGTTTTCTTTTATACAGCTAATCAAATTAACGTTTTGATTAGTTAAGAATGAATCGTATCGTTTCATATTTCTTTGTGATATCGTTTTGGGTTATTTTATGTCATAATTAGGGGTTTATTTTGGAGCACATAAAATTAAGTGAGTGGTAATGGCGTAGCTACAGTTATTTCCCAATTATACTAGTCTTAAATGGCTCATTTGCATTTGATTATTTCAATATAATAAATGGGTTGGGAAATTAAAAGTTTTTGAAAAATAAAAAAAAATACAAGTGGGAAAATCATTGAAGTTTAAGATGCATAATTAAAAATAATTGATGAAAGATGCATGTTGTACTTTGTGAAGCTGTGAGTAAGCTGAAATTAACATAATTTTATAAGCATTTGCTCTTGAAGCTTCATAGCTTGAACTAAATTTTGAAGAAATGAATATTTGCATTTTAAGCTATTCTATTCATATTTTATTCAATAGAAAATTTTGGGTACATAAAAGGATATTCAACTGAGCTGCAAGTGAGCTTAAAGCTAGTTTCATAAATATTCTGCATCTATAGCTTGTCTATTTTCATTCAATCCCTCAGGACATTCAAAGCATGCCTAACACAATTTTTGACAACTTGTCGCACCCGAAATTATGCAGAATATCAGCATAGAAAGTTAATCAATGAAATTACATGCAGCATCAGCATAAAATTTGTCATAGTCATTGCCACACACACACACTCACCCACACACATGTATAAAAATAGTCACACCCAGGTCCCCAAGCAATCAGCTAAGCACATTTTGATTTTTGCCTTCCTCGGCAAAAGTTGAAAAAAAAAAAAATAAATAAAATAAATAGAGGACACATGAGCATTTCATTATCGATGGACAGTACGAGTTTATTTGTGTGTACATACTCGTATATACCCCACAATAGTTAAATGATAGCCCGAAAGAAATCATCATGATTGACAATTGACAGTCGGGTGTTGGATTTGCTTTTGGGGAGTTTTCCCAGCAATCAAGCAGCAAATTTTCTTTATTTCCTGCGTGACAGTCCACGGACTGTGCTCAGTTTTTATGGCAGCTGTATTGGGAATCGAGTTAGCTTAGTCTTATCAGTCCCAAGATGTGCGGGCTGGTCAGCACCAACCGCTGGACCAACCAGCGGATCCAGCATCATAAACTGACCATCACTTTGATTTTCATTTCATGGTCGAGCTGTGTCTGTGTCTGTGTCTGCATTTGTCTGCCCTTCTTTATAGCTAAATATCATCTGCTCTGCTGAGGGGTTCAGACTGAGACTGGACCCTTTCCTAATTTGTTTTCTATTTGCTGCTAATTTCTTCATTTTGCCCTCGGTCTCTTGAGCTCATTGAGTTTTTCAGTGTGTTAGGCTCGTATCGTGATGCTGGTGTCCATTGATTGGCGTGTGTCTGTCCACTCCCAAGTTGGTCCCAAGTTGGTGATAAAACTTTAATTTTGTTTAAATGAAGTGGACAGCGTTTCTATTTATTTTCCATTTATTTGTATGGTCAATGGCCCTACTGATTAATGGGCAGCCAAAGTGGATTAGTTTAGATAATGTTTAATTAGTTAAATTGTTTGAATTTTAAATTGACTTTAAATGCATCGAACTGTGGATAAAATGAGAGTAATTATATTAAAAAATATTTAAAAAGAGTTGCATAAGAGGCTTAAAAAGATTGAAATTTTTTAAATCTAATCAATTTGAATGCATATAATTGTAATTATAGAATTATCAAAAGTTATTAAGTATAAAATAAAATAAAAAATTTGGATTCCTGCCATTTCCGTCTCTATATTTTTGCCTTACTTCAAATATCACATTAATTAATTAAATAATTTAATAAAAATTTAATCTAGTTTCGTTAAACTCAGATTATCAATCAGTAACAAGGTTTCTCAAAGCTTACCTCCGTTATTAACTAAATTTGCAAGCGTGGAATTCATTTATAAAAAATTTTTTTTATTGCTAAACTTAATCATAGTCATTTTATTAGAATCTTTCCTCTACGTGCTGTGATTTGAAGCTTTTCCCGACGATTTTCAGCTGCTTTCTCTGCCCGACTAGAGAAAATCCAATTTTATGGTAACACTCGATACTCTATTTGCACATTTGCTTTTGTTAAAATCGAATAGCAAAAGCGCAGTGAAAAATTTTAATTAAAATCCACAGACACACCTATTCACACACACACACACACTCAACGGCGGTGTACCTCCAATTCTCAAGCTTGGGGCATATGCGTTGAGTATTTACCTGGAACGTGAGCCAATTATCAGATAGAGTAATGAATAAGCGATGCTTCTTTCTCTTTTTCTCTCCCTCGGGCTTTCGTTTAATCCCTCTCTCTCTCTCTCTTACTCTCCTTAGTCTTTTGGTGAAGAGTGCAATCGAAGTTATTAATCTGATTTTTCAAATCGCTCGCATGCAACGTCATCATGAGGTCGACATCGTCATCATCTTATGTGTATAAACAGGAAAGCGTCTTGACTGCAATATCCATTTATAAGTCAGGTTAAGCCGCTTATCTGGTACCCAAAATCCCGACAAATTGGCTTCGTCTCTTTCTGTTTCTCTTTCTCCTTCTTCTTTTTCGTCTCCGATAACAATGCAAACGTCAAAGTTGCAGTTGGAGACAGACGTTGATTGGTTTATCCTGGACTTTGACTCTTTCACTGGAAGGGACGGGGAAGGGGACACAAATTATAAAGAATTACGATTTTTATTGACAATTTATAGCGGTGGCTGTCAGCGCAAGTCGAGAAACTCAAATAATACCCATAATATGCGATAGTTTCTAGACTCTGTCATATTTTGAAAGCATCGCATCCATCGATTATGACTCAATTTTTTCTCTCGTTTTTTGCCTCATTGTGGAAGCTGTCAACAAAAAATGCAGCTACTGTGTCCAGTTTTTTTTTGAGGGATGTGGATGCGGGTTGCCTACCTACCGAGTGCTATCCCTACCATCATTGACTGCCATATTTATGAGAGGGAGAGAGGGGGACTTGCTCAGGTTCAGTTATGTCAGAATTTCGGTGGATGAAAATGCATTTCAATAAAAAAATTAAATTGAAAAGGCTAAAGTTAATTGTCTGACACAAACAACAAAAACTACTGCTGATGAACAGCATACCATGCGCATTCATTTATCATGCTTAAAGTTTGCATAGAACGTGTGCAAACAATTTAACGTAGAATCGAACTCAGATCTAATGAAAGGAATTCCCATTTTAGGGCGTGCCAAAAAACTCATATTGAACCACCTTGGGTGGTAACCGTATCGAATTGTTTGGAGGAGACAAAAGGGAAGCGTTCGGAAGGGAAGGAAAACAAACAGCGGGTGGTCACTAATTTTTTACGTGACGCTAACGTCAGTTCAGAAAAAAGTCGACTTGGGAGAATCAGAACAAACGCGAAAATCAGCGCCAAGGCGCCAAAAAGTATGCAATATCAGACGAAAATCAAAGAAAAGAAACTCGCGACTGCGATTCCCAGATTTGCTCATATCCCCTTCTCTATCATTTTCTCTCTCTCTGAGTCTCTCTCTCTCTGTTATTTTCTGTTGCATTGCCTTCTTGGCCATATAATTGAAGGGGCGTGGGGTGTGCGAAAACGAAACGTGCAAATTGCAAGAAATTCCAAGTACCAGAAACGAGAGCGGTAAGAAAAGTCTCTATTTATGAAAAGCAACATTTAATAATACCTTTCAGCAGCATTTATACAAATCAGATGTTATTTACAATAAACTTGTACTGCTTTAATCGATTCCTTACTTAATCATAAACATACAAAATTAAGAAAAATCTAAAAAAGATCTTCGAAGAGAACTTTTCTTCTGTTTAAAAAAAGTGCCTTTGCATATCTTTTGGCTAGAAGTTTTTATATTACTCCTTTACAAAGTCCAAGATATTTGTATATATCTGTTCTATATGATTGCTTTATTTGCTGTTTCTTTTGCTCTTGTTTAATGGTAATCTTATCTTATCCCTAATTTTTTCGCGCAGTTCTTTGTTTCAGAATCAATAAAAAAGTAGTGAAATTTTTTTCTTCGAATAATAATTACATTAGTAATTCAATTTCATGATTTTGCTGTTCATAGAAAGATTCGAGTAGCTTTTCATAAAGTATTCGCGCAGCCCTCGCATTGCCTGACTGTCTATCTGAATGCTCCACTGGCCAACTCTCTCTGGTTGTCTTTCCTGTTCTGTCTGTCAACCCATTTCCTGCCGCCAATAATTAAAGTAATTGCAATATTTCTGCCACTTGCCTTTGTCTGTTTAGTCAGAAAATGAGAGGAAAGGCGGATTGGGGAGGAAGAGGCAGAAAATGGCAGATAGGCAGATAGAAAGAGATAGACAGAGCCTCTCAGATGCATTGGACTCTGCCAAAAAGGAAACTATTTTAAAAAGGCAAAAGTACTTTGGTTTTAATTGCAACTATCCAACTATATGCAACTATTCAACAATATTCGAGTATCCAAGTCTTCGGCGGGTACTCGTATTCAACTACTATTCAAGTGAATGTCTGAATGTCTAAATGTCTGCGTGTCCCGAGTACATTGTAGTCGTAGTTGTAGTTGTAGTTTTGGCTCGCTGCTGATGTGTCCTGAGTGTAATGTCCTTTTAAGGTCCTGCAGCTACAATGTGCTTCCGTTTGCATGCAACTTCGCTAAGCTGCTTAACTTGCCTTCGCCAGTGGGCGTGGCAAATTGACCCTGTCCCCCCATTCACCCTCTTGGCCACTCAGGACGATGCGTGTTAATGATTACTTGAGTTGCTCCATTTTGTGGCCTGATCCTGGACTCTGGTGGAGATGGAGTTGGAGTCTGAAGACTGAGACGGGGGAATTGCACGTAAAAATCAATGTCATTGCGTTGTTTGCTGTTTGTTTTTGGTTAACATTCCTTGGTTCCGTTTCCTACCGCACTCCCCCCTCTCACTCTACGTTCTCCTTTTCCTTCTTCACTGCTCTCTGTGATTTTCCCAGTTGCTGTAATGGCAGGCGCTGCAATTTGCTGCGCTATGCTGCAAAACTTTTGCGGCAAAAACAAAAAAGTTTTTCACTTAAACTTCGCCGCATTGCTGCAGTGTGTCCTGAGCTCTGGCTGAGTCAGACCTCCAGCTTATAATACTCTACTTGTAGAGGGTATATTTGCAGATTAGGGAGATGTGATAGAGAATAACTATCAGGCTAAAGTTGGCTAAGGTAAGAGATCTTTGCCAGTAGTTTCTAAGTGCTGATCTACACTATTTTCCATCTAATAATAACCATATTCAGTTAATACTCAGGAAAAAATCATTCTAAAATTCGAGCTCACAATTTTCGACTTTTGCATGTATTTTTAAGTATTTGTAAAGAATATTATTGTTATTTTTTCACAATATGCGGATAAAATGAAAACTGCTCAGCAATAAAATGGCAACAAAAATGATTTGATTTCAATGATAAAATTCATTTGCTAAGAAAGAAACGTAAAATCTTACTTTTATCAAGCTTTCGTATACGATTTAAGACATTCCGTTATCGTTGAATTTTTGAGCTTGAATGATTGAATTTATTCCTATGCACAAGTTTTTTTTTCTTTGTCCTTACATTTCCTGGAGATGTGATTGGGAAAATCTCTCCCTGGAAATGTCTCTAAAAATATGAGATCTTCAGCAGTCTTCCCTGAGTCTATTTTATAGCAAGTCTTACTAGTTTTAGATAGTATAATTGCATTCTTAGACAAGTTACTGACGAGTTCTGAATTAAGAAAATGAAAGTGTATTTTAATCTAAGTTTGTCTATATTTGACATAATTTGGTCTGAGCTTTGACATAACCCGGGTATTAACTTAAGATATATAGTTATAAAAACGTTTGCTTTGACTTTATTCTTTTTACATTATCAGAGATCTGTCTATATCAGTTCATCAGCTTATCATGCACTTTTTAATACTCTACTCATAGAGCGTAATTCACAAGATCTGTTAGCTTTTCCCAATAATTTATTCACTTAAAGTAGCTATGTAAGACAAACAAATAGGGCACAGGGTATTCGTTTATGTTGCATTTAGCTTGACACTATTGTTGCTTCTCTGATTATTCCCACGTTGGTTCCAGGGACGCCTCTGGGCTGGGGCAGCACTTAAAATTTGTTTAAACATAAGTGGTTAATTATGCTGAACGGTTGCGTGCCATGGCCATAGATAGTGAGAGCTACTCTATAGGAAAAGTGTACACCTCAGCCAACCTTCTACCCCAACCTCCAACCCCAACCCTCTGTATAGGATGCACCCCTATAATTAGTTTTCATAATTTTATACTCGTATCACTGCGTTTGAAAGTTGTCTCATGTTACCGTCACTTTTTCAACAATTTTCTAACTACCTCGCACTCTCCCCATCTCTCTTCCCCTCTGCAAGTTAAGGAGGAAACCCGCATAAAAGTTGTTTTTATCATTTCGGAAATTAAAACAAAATATTTACATTTGCAATAAGTTAAAACTGAAATGGGTAACTGAGTGCCACTGTCAGGCAGTCTGTTAGTCAGTCAGTCAGTCAGTCAGTCTGTCAATCAGTTAGTCACTCAGCTTGCCAGTCTGCCAGTTGGCCAGTTGGCTAACCAACTCGCTCATTTTCTTGCATTTCATTAGAGTCCTTGAAGCATTTTCCTTTCTTGGCAAGCAAATTTTTGCCATCTCCTAATTTAAGCTCAGTTTCTTTGTTGCTTTTGCAGTTTATGACAACTTGACGGACATTTTGAATTATGCATAAAGTCTAGAGAGTTTTATGCATAACAATGGATAGGGCTCCATGGAGCACTCTCTTAATGTAATACCATTGTCTAGGAGCCGAGCTCTGGAATTGCTAATGTTCATTTGCATTACAAGTTGTGGCTTAAAAGTTGTGTAGGCGTTAGACCATAATAAGAAAACTAGTCTAAGTCTTGGCCTACAACAAAAGTAAGTATACAAAAACTATTCGAGTTATACTACTTGAAATTCAGCTATTCTATAACTTTAAGAGATCAACACATATTTTCAAAGCTATCTCAAAAACAGAAGGAATTCAACAAATCAAAGCCAAAACACGAAATGGACTTCAGTGGAATGAGATTGTCTTATATGCATTATATGATTGTTATATATGTATTTACTTTATTTTAACGATTTGAAAAATATACATTAAAAATTTGAAAATGATAGACTTTTTCCACCAAAAATGTAATAACATATTTTTATATTCCATGGTCTGGGAGCAGGGTATCTCGTAGTCATGCACCCCCGACTTAATCGTCCTTCCTCTTAATATGACGCCTCTTTCCCTCTCTTCCTCTGATCACCAGTATAGATTTTCATACTTTATCATTATTCACTCTTGATTTATATATAGTATACTAATATATTCATTTACTGATAACACATATGATTAAGCACAAATATTCCACTGTACTTTTATTTTGTATTGTTTTCTGTTGTGTTGAGTCGTTGTTGTTTATGTTATTTAAAGTTGAGTAAAATGACTGTGTTTGAAGGCCTCCTGTAAATACTAAATATTTAAAGTATGGGCTTAGATATTTATGAATTTATTGCTGATCAGGTATGATAGAATTGCCAATTTAGAGCGAAAAAAATGTGAATTGATCTTTAACATGAGTTGTCTTGTAAATTGCAAATTTAACCTACCCGCTATTTTGAAATGCATTGAAATTGCGCAAATTGGGGCCACTAGAAATTTGAGAAGATTCGTTGAATGAAACAAAACAGTCGCTTATAAGCAAAATCAGACAAAGAAAAATCTTCAGAACTGTAGTACTCATCGTAAAGCTTATGTATTGCAACTGACAAACGATTCAAGAAAATGTTTTATAAATATTCAACTCATATCAGATTTAAATAAGACCTTAGTATTCGACGCAAACTTGAATAGCGCCGATTAAATTATGCTTGTATTAATATTAATCGATAGACAAGACATTCAACTCTTGTAGTGAGTTTTAAAGGCGACTTCATGTATTAGTGCTACCATTAGTAACATTATAAAAGTATCGAATGTATAAATAAAGTTAAGCCACACGTTATTTCAATAATGTTGTATATTATAAAAATAATGAAAAATTTGAAATATAGGTATAATTAATATCATAATATAAACAAAAACTAAAATTAGTATTTTGTTGTACATTTTTAATTTAAGTTCCCTTAAATGAAAAGAAGTAAACTATGTAAAACTTAATAAAAAATGAGACTTTTTATGTAAGCTCTAAAGTTTATACATATTTCAGGTAATAATTTATTGAAACATTAAAATCCAAAACTTATTGATATAGTATTATCAAAATATATATATATAAATTGCTAAAGAGTATTGAAAAAACTATTAAAATTAACGCATTATTTAATTTATTATTTTTTTATATATTATAAAAACAATGAAAAATTTGTAATATAAGTATAATTAATATCATATCACACAAAAACTAAAAGTACTGTTTTATTGTACATTTTTAATTTATGTTCCCTTAAATTAAAAAAGAAGTAAACTATGTTAAGCTTAGTAAAAATGACAGTTTTCATGTAAGCTATAAAGTTAACCTATATTTCAGGTAATAATTCAGTTAAGTATAATATTAAAATCCAAGTCATATTAATTTGGTATTATAAAAAAAAGGATATATAAATTGCTTAAGAGTATCACAAAAACTATTAAAAATAACGCTTTATTTAATTTATTATTTATTTTAATTATGTATATCAGCGATGTTAATCGACCTTAAGAGACGGCAATTTAATTAGCTAAAAAGCAGCAGCAGCTGCTCTCTATAGGGAGGGCTTAATATCTTCGGGCTTGATCTAGGTGCTGGTGTGGCAGCCATAAAAGCTGAAGAACATACATAATAATAAACAGCTTTTGGGAACTCGCTCAACGGGCTCAAAGGACTGTTAATAACTTAATTAACTTCCACGGCAACGAGATAAAAATCAAGCGCAAAAAATTAACAGCAAATCTGCGGAAAGGGAAGCCAATAAAAGTGCGTTAAAAAGAGCGAAAATATATAAGGATATAAATGAAAACGAAGATAAATAAAAATAAAAATAATAAAATCAAAGGGGAGACATACAAAATTAAGCAATTACATGCACGAGGGGTTAAGGAAATGCACAACAGCATTTTATTTGCGTCATTTTGTCATGATGAGGCCAACAGGAACAACTGTTTCTTGCACAGGACAGACACACACAGCAAATGCCAGAAAGTCACAGAAATTAAAGCGACGACTGACAAATTACACACAACAAAAAAAAGAACATAAATAAATAAAAAAACTTACCAAACGGAAAAGAAAAAGAAGAAGTTGCGTGTCTTAAATTTGCCATAAAAGTGTCACACAGACAGACAAGGACATGCGTGTCTTTTGTTTTTATGCGCCATGCCACGCCCCCCTCGCCCTCTCTTCGCCCACGCCCATTAAGCTTGACGAGAAATGGCAGACAGCGAATGCTTGAGGTTAGGTTCATTTGCTCTAAATCTTTTAAATGCCTTTATTTAGACTAAAAGCGTCAAGCAGACGTGACACGGCCGCAGGAAGGAGCCAAGGAACAAGGCACCAGTATCCTGGATCCTGGATCCAGGACATGGCTCGCCTGTCAGTTTAATGTTTAGCATTCGTGGCAAAAATTGTTGGCTCTCTGTCTGTTCGCAGTTGTTTTGCGGCAAGTGTTTCGCCGGGAGCCTTTTGGCTTTAATGTCTCGTTCGCATGTCCTGCGGGCAGGTCCTGGTTCCGGCTTCGTCTTCGTCTTCGTCTCCGTCATCGACTTCCACTTCGACTTCGGCTTCAGGGCCCCAGCTGCTTGCGTGCTGTGTCGCCTTTTATGTTGAAACGCGTGTAAATATTTTGTTTTACAGCTTCTAAACACAGCGTTCTAATAGACTTGGCGGTTCCTTCTAGCCGTAGGTGTCTCAATTTTCTAAATAGTTGCGGCTCCATTCCAGCCCCCTACACCCTGCACCCCTGCGGGAAGGAGTTAAGTAAACAAACCACATCAGGAAAATGTTTCGCAATTTTCAAATCAATGCCAAGCAGGGCAAATACCATATGTACTACTTAGATAGGTACACATGAGTATGTTAGTGTATATGTTTATACGATTACACAGAGAGAAACAGTTTTAAAAATATAAAGTTTGAATGAGCTCGAATTAATCATTGTCAATTCTTAAAATGTATGCTTGATATACATGCATTCAGACCAACATTTATTCGTACTCACTTTTTTACTTTAACTGCTAAGTAAGTCAAGTTTTCACAAAATCTGGGGTGCCACAGAAATCTCTTTCACCTGAATTTGACGTACATTTGTATGAAATTTACGTCATTTTTCAGGTGAAAGAGATTTCTGTGGCACCCCAGAATATATTTGGATAGGTCGTTTAAATTCCGTTTAAATGATGCAAAACTTTCCTTAACCCATTAAGTACACTTTGAAAATTTATAATTAAAAAAATAGTATATTTTTCAACTTTTTTCCTCGATTTTTTACAAAAATATTTTGTACAAAAAATTGTTTCAAACAATTCTAAGAGTTACTGGAAAAAAAAAGTTAAAAAAATATTTTTGCTAGTATTTTTAATGATTTTTTGAAAATTTCTAAAAAGCCACTTATTGTGTGAAAAGTAGGAAAATGGGGTTAAAATAGTAATATTTAGGAATTTAAAAAAATCATAAAAAATACCAGCGAAAATATTTTTGAAAATTTTTTTGGCAGTCACTCTTAGAATTATGATAAGTTCGGAGCTTTCGATGGGCACTGAGAAATTAAAGCTTTATTTAAGAAAATAATTTCTATAAGTTATAATCGCTTTTTAAGAATAAAATATATTGGAGCTCCCCTATAAATTAAAAAGTACTGAAATTCTTAAATTTTTGAAATTAAGAAATCGTTTTTGAAATAAGATCGTCAAATTTGACTCTAGTTACTTAAATCTGATTGCGAAATCAAGCTTTAAACGTGGCGTTTTAAGTACGAAGTACTTGATATTTTCGCTCAGTGTAAGCGTAAGTGTTTATACAAGTATATTTGCTTAGGGCCACCATTTTGATTTAACATTTCTAGCGTTTCAGGGGAGGAAGGGGGCTTCGACGTCGCCGGCGGCGACCATTTTTGGGGATTCGCTTGCCGAAAATGTTGACTGAGACTTCTTTGTGGGATTTGCGTTTTATCAAATTGAAGCTTAAGCTTTGTATCCATTAGATTGCCTTACCTTTTGAACGAAAGCTCTGCGTTATGCAGATCTTAAGTATGGATTCGTTTTTGGTGTATTTTGCATACGAAACAGGTAGGTAAATATTTTTTTGTGGCTGATGGAATAACGAAAGGAAAAGGTAGCTTGATTACACTTTGACGGGTC
>JBAMBL010002810.1:0-108018 GCA_037043405.1 Drosophila subquinaria
CTGCCTTTGTTGTCTCTTATTACACAATTTTATCTGCAGTTTGCAAAGTGCCAACAAGTTAGGCAAACTATAATACATTTGATTTGGCTTATACTAAATCCCATTGCCAAAATGTCTGTGAACAATAATAACATTAATTAACTTTCTTTAAAAATACGCTAGTGATTCAATTGTTGCGAATTTGTTTTTGCAAAACTCACAGATTGTTCTTATGTATAGCGAAATTAATCAATTGTGAAAAAACGCATTTTGATGGATTTGCAAACAATGCATATCGAATAAGTGAGTAAGACACGATTTCCGCACAGTGAAAACTTAATACCCTTAAAGATTTGTACATATATTTTGTTTTAAATGGTATGTAATATATTCCAAACAAATTAATCGTTGGCAAATGTGAGATAAGGCAACTTGTAATAAATCTGTTTGATTGAGGTGTACTATATATAAAAAGACTTATGTTTTTCACATTCCCTGTTAAATTTTGATTCCCTCGGCTAGTGTATAAAAGTGCAAGAATTTGTGTACACAATAAAACAATAACAACAACCATAACAAAAACAAAAAACAATAATAAAGCCAGCCAAATTTCATAGCGTGTATTTTCGCAATTTATATTCCCACGTCAGGGTTGCATTTATACGATAAATATTTAAATGATTTATGGCATTATTCAATTATTGTATGGCGCATTGAAGCTAAAATTCAATTCTCAGCTTAGTTCATCAATAGAGATTATCGTAGTGTAAAATTGAAATACTTTATTTATTCACACTCAGCTTTCACATGTTAAATATAATTTGATTATAATTCCCATTAGAGTAATTGAATTATGCTCTCAATATTTGCTTTAACTATTTAATTTTAACACTTTTAATCGAGGGCAAACTTTTGACCCAGCCCTAATATAAACACCTGCCAGTGCTATTTGTGTGATGATGTTTACAGAGTTCTGTTCTTGTAGATGTAGATTCACTGCCTCCATGCAAATATGCGAATTAAATTTGCTAGCTAAGGCCAGTTGCTCGACGAGCTCTCGTCTGCCTGGAAAGTTTTTCAATTAGTCCGCTTGTGTGGGGCATATAATACTATAATCAGGTTGCAATTGAATGGATAAAAGCACTTGAGTTTTGAGGTTGATGAGCAAGCTCTACTTTAGAGTTTACAGTTTGCAGTTCTGAGTTTTGTTTTCTGAGTTTTGCATTATACGTCTTGACCATTTGTTTGCTTGTTTCCTTTTCCTTACAGGCCAACTCTGGTAAAATAGACGGCAATCCACTATCGGAAATTGAACAAATTGTCAGGATGAGCAGGGTAAGTGCAGTTTTATGCAAGTTGGCGACTTGACAAAACTAACAAGTTTTGTAACAAACAAACAGGAACAACACGAGTCCAATAGCCGTGTCGATGGCAGTGTAACAGCTGAAGATGCTGGCGAAGGAGCTGCTATTGTAAATGCCAGCACCAATGGACGTTCCCATGCCGGCGCCGAACTGGGCTACGAGCAGGATAACAATGACAGGGTAAACCAAAAGAAATAGAAATGCTAATAACAAAACTTGAACAATATCTTGACCAACTTTGTTCTTTCAAATGACAGATCAAGACCGGCGATACCGATATCCAAACTAAAGCTTTGCACCAACGTGAATTGGTGCTTAGCGAGCTGGTCACAACGGAGGAGTCATATGTGCAGGATCTGCAGAAGATAGTTAATGGGTAAGCAATCCAAATTAACAGCATGTTAACGTTACTTAAAATTATCTTACTTATATCATCGACAGCTACATGAAGGAGATACACAACAAGGAAATACCAAGGCCAGTCGATCTGCAGGGCGGCAAAATGGATCTGGTCTTTAACAACATCAAAGAGATCTACGAATGGCACAGAGAGTAAGTATATATTTTTAACTCAAAAAAAAAAAAACACAGCTGCTAATTACATTTTCGCTTCTCTCTTCTGCAGTAAATTTCTAAGAGCCCTGCGTCACTGTCAAAAGTCACCGGTGGATTTGGGTCCGCTGATTAAGAACTCAACCAACAAGTTCACCATGTACTATTATTTCTGCAGCAACAAGCCACTGTCCGAGTTTATAGTCAATGAGCATCAGCAATATTTTGATCAGATACGCCAAAAACTGGGACATCGCTTGGATGTAAGTAACAATTGTTATGAATATGGATTTTGAATAATTTTTAAACTATCTAAACTTTGAATTTTAATCTAAATGATGATTTTTATTTAAATAAACTGTCTTTAAATTGTCACTTTTTAATGTACGAGTATATTAGTTTAAATTTATGAAAATTTTTATTATCATTTTTTTTTTAGTTTAGTAATTCAAATTCTTTTAAACTCATAATTTTTTAATTTTATTAATAATTATTGATAAAAAAATTATATATTTTATTGCCAATTTTCATTATCGTTATTAATTTTAAAATTAGATTTTGATAATCATAAATATACATATAAAATAATGCTTTAAACAATACTTTCAGTTGAGCACGTAATTCAAATTCTTTTTTGCTATCGTTATTACTTTTAAAATTAGATTTTGATAACCATAAATATATAAATATATTATATTTCCTTAAACTATGCTTACAGTTGAGCACGCTTATCATAAAGCCGGTTCAGCGCATTGCCAAATACGGACTGCTTATCAAACAGCTCCTGATGGAAACGAATCGTGCGGGTTTGCACAATGAGGTGCCTTCGCTGATGGAGGCTTATCAGCAAATGGATATTGTGGTTAAGACGGTGAACGATATGATGGTGGTGTTGCGTAGTTTGCACGATTTCGATGGCGAAATTACAGCCCAGGGTAATCTGTTGCTGCAGGGCGCACTCAATTGTTCAATTGATGCCGGGCAAAAGCAGCGTGAGCTGCAGGTCTTCCTCTTCCAGCAGATCATCATCTTTGCGGACATTCAAAAGGCCAAGTCACAGTATACGGATCCCATCTACAAATATCGCACCCACATACAGGTAAATTCATTAGAATAACTAAAAGCAAAGTGCATCAATTTATGACATAACTTTATTATTTATTCGACAGCTTAACCACATGCATCTGGAACGGCTGAAGGAGAGTGATTACAGTTTTCGAATCAAATCAACGGACCCCAATAAACCGACAGTTAAAATTGACTGTCAGGCAGCCTCAGAAGAGTCCTATGACAAGTGGTTGGGCATGTTAAACAAGATACTCGAGCAGCAGAACGTTCTAATATCCAGGCTCGTCAATCCATTGAACAATTGAAGCTATTGAACAGCACGCACAGAGAGTGTGTGTGTGTGTTAAATTCCAAAAGCAACAAACAAATAATAATATTTAAAAAAAATACAAAAATTACCATGGGTAGTTCTAAATAGAAATACTTTAATAAAACTAAATATGACATTGTAAGGGTTTTTTGGACCTAAAAGAGAAACCAAAATTCTAGTGAGCACTCGCCTCGCACTTGTTTGTCTGAGCGTCAGTTTCTGTTCATTTTGCTCACTATCGACCACACACACACACACACATGCATACACACATCCATAAGCCCATACACATACATACTCAAGTCCTAATTTGTATGTAGCTTGTAATTAATTTATTATTCTATATCACCTCTTTTTGATCTAATTTACATATGTATTTCTAGAATTTGTGCCGTCTGTTAATTTTTCTTGTTTCTTGTTTTTTTTTTGTGTAAAATGCAAAAGTATTATATGCTCAAGAATATTAACTATATTATGTGCATTTCTTAAATTAGTTTCTGTTTTACTTTGAAGACTTTTGTTCCTGTTCTATTCGTCTAAATTATTTTGGTTTAATGAAACGGCAAATAAGAATTCAAGTACTCACAATCAAAAGCAATTTATGAATACTTAAAAATGAAACATAAATAATTAATCAAACAAACACACACATACATACATACAACAAGTTTACAATAATAAGTAACGTATTTAATGAGTACATTAAGCTATAATTTTGAAATTTAGTTTTAAATTAAATGCTAAATTCAATTTCAGTTGTTGTAAGCGATCGTTTCTATAATTATCTCTATAATTCAGTGATTGAAACTTTTGCAATACTTTAAGTTTATTTTAATTTATGAACATATATACTATATACAAAAACGCGTATTTGTATTATATATATATTTTAAAAATAATAAAATATGTAAGCTTTAAAAATTAATCAAAAGAAGTGAATAAGTTTTAGAGATTTTCAGTTTATAATTTAAATAACGCATTAAAATAAAATAATAATGCCTACTCCGATATCAAATGAATTTTGTTTTTCTTTCGTTTTACATTTATTTACATTAATTATAATTTTCTATCACCGCTTAAACGATTACAGACACGTACCGAAATGGAACAAATATTTACCATATTTAAGCAAATATTTATATAGTATATAAATATAAATATCTTTGGTGTGCGTCATTGTTAGTCGGTAAGGGGCATGTACAGATTAGTAGCATATGAGATAAGGTCTGTTTAAGTCAGTGGGTTTTTGCTGTTTCACATCGGTCAAGTAAAACACATACTCTCAAAAAAAAAACAAAAAATATTACATATTACATAAAAAAGGACCAGGATTTGATTAAATGTATAAAGCACATGACAAAGTTACTAAACGGTTGTTTAACAGGTTTAGTTTAAATAATTTCTTTTTAAAAACACATCCAACAAGATTCACCGGTAAAATATCTGAGAAAAATGCAAACAATTTTTCAATATATCAGCATAAATGTAAACAATAAAGTATTTAGCATAGCTAAATATAGAGAAAAGAGAAGAGAAGTGAAGAGAAGAAAAAGAAGCGTTAAAGACGAACATGAAATGTATTTTTTTACATATATGTGAAATGAACCTCCGGCATGTTTAAATAATGATTAAATGTTAAAAGACGAGACGTGTAACGAACGCACATTGGATAACTTAATAGCCACATTTTTCTACATTTTTGCACCAACACAACAAAAACACACGCGACACACACACACAACACAAACTAAAACAAATAATAAAATAATTAAATACCTTAATATCTCTAACTTTAATAGAAATCTATGCAATCTATGTATGTTAGAGTGCATCGAATTGTATGGGCCCGAAAAAATGAAAAAATGGTAACCCATTTTCGTAATCTGTGGTCAATTCTAAGATGTTTTCACGAAGAAACCATAGTTCTTAAATGAATTCCTGGTCCGCGCTTTTTGAGTTGAAAAATTCCTTTTTTTGAACAATTATATCTCGGGTGTTTATGGACCGATCCTGACAAATTTGGTGTCAGTACTCTAGTTAGGACCAGGACTTTCAAAATTTCATAGAACCAAAGGACCAAATGTCCTTTAAACGTTATTTTCATCCTTGGGACGACGATTGCGCGATTCGATTATGTCGAGATATATCCTAAAAAATTAGTCAGAATTTAATATAATTTTGGCCCAAAGGACAGTTTTATCGTCCTTGAACTTGTATGTTTTATTGACAACAAATTAAAAACGTATTTTCTTAAAATTGTATTAAAATATTTTGTAAATTTTCTGTTAATAAAACATACAAGTTCAAGGACGATAAAACTGTCCTTTGGGCCAAAATTATATTAAATTCTGACTAATTTTTTAGGATATATCTCGACATAATCGAATCGCGCAATCGTCGTCCCAAGGATGAAAATAACGTTTAAAGGACATTTGGTCCTTTGGTTCTGTAAAATTTTGAAAGTCCTGGTCCTAACTAGAGTACTGACACCAAATTTGTCAGGATCGGTCCATAAACACCCGAGATATAATTGTTCAAAAAAATGAATTTTTCAACTCAAAAAGCGCGGTCCAGGAATTCATTTTAGAACTATGGTTTCTTCGTGAAAACATCTTAGAATTGACCACAGATTACGAAAATGGGTTACCATTTTTGGTGAAAAAAATCGATGCACTCTAATGTATGTATTGTACGGTCGTATGTGCAACATAATTTAATTAAATTATGTGTCGTACTTATTTAAACTTAACTTATTGTTGTACTTTAAACTGTTACGAGCAAAATACCAAAGCGATCGTCATAAGGAGCATTGGAAATTCTAGATAATTGTGGTGTGTAATTGAAATGTGCGTGTATTTTATTAATATGATGATGATGATGATGATGATGAACATACATATATATTATTATGTACGTCTTTGCAATGCGAAACAGCATCAAATAAACGTGTTAATCTGTGTTTTAGCCAAGTAAGCAAGTAAATGCAAAGCAGTTTCAACATTGACGACGCAAACCAACAACAACAATGCATATAAATATAAATATATATATATATTATTACATAAATATATCGAAATACAAATTGTATGTACCCCAAAGCATGTAATCTGAATTTAAAATTTTCAAAGTGAGTAATAAAAGCAAAAGTAGATGAAATTACTTTATGAATATTCAAACATAACGTTTATTTTGAATTGCATGGCGGATGGCATAGCAAGCAGAAAGCTGTCATAAATGTGCGAGTTGGCAGCTCTTCGAATTCGATACTATCGATACTAAACTGGCGCAAAATTTAAATTTAAGGTGGCGCCACCTCTTGTATTTTTTGCGAAACAAAAACGAAATCAAAAATAACTAAAATGACAACACTGGTCAGTACTCGCTACAACTCTATTTTGCAAAACTGTCGAGTAATGCAAAAGCGTCGCAGCAGCAGCTGCAAGGAAATTCAATAAATTTTCATCACAATCTGAAATCTGATAAATAAACGAATATGGAGGAACTACGCAAGCATTTATCCAAAGTAAACGTGCCCTGCGGCAATCCACCGATCTACAAAGACGAGTGCGTCTTCTCCTACGACAATCCGGAGACGCCGACGGGTCTCTACGTCTGTCTGCAGAGTTTCCTGGGCTTCGGCGAGGCGTATGTGCGGGAATATGCCGCCAAGACCGGCAACAATGTGTTCCTGCACATCAAGCGTGAGCGCAAATTGAAAGAGGGCGAGTCCAACGAAGTGCTGCAAGCGGAGGAGGCGGGACCAGAGCGTAAAATCACGCGTCTGGCGATTGGCGTCGAGGGCGGTTACAATGAGACTGATATGGCTAAGAAGTACGAGATTAAGGATACGTACAGCATTGTTGTGGCACCGCAGCTGGAGACAAAGCTGGCCTATCCGGACGCGGAGCTGCCCCTGCGGGTCACACAGGCGGTGGAGGCAATTATCGAGGCGGATTCAGCAATTGCCAAATTGGAGAAGGCGACGCTGTCCGGTAAAAGATTCAAAATAAAATAAAATATAATTTTATTAATATTTTCTCACTCCAGGCACTTGGGATGGTGAGGTGCGCCAGGCATCCAAGTATGCCGAGAATCTACAGCAGCTGGACAACGGAAAAAAGATTCCGCCCGCCGGCTGGCAGTGCGAGAAATGCGATCTGACCAACAATCTGTGGCTGAATCTGACCGATGGCTCCATCATGTGTGGTCGCAAGTTCTTCGATGGCAGCGGCGGCAATGATCATGCCGTGGAACACTATCGCCAGACGGGTTATCCACTGGCCGTTAAGCTGGGCACGATTACGGCCGATGGCAAGTCCGATGTCTTCTCGTATCCAGAGGATGACATGGTACTGGATCCCAATTTGGCCAAGCATTTATCCCATTTTGGCATTAACATGGCGGCCATGCAAAAGTGCGAGAAATCCATGGTTGAACTGGAGCTGGAGATTAATCAGCGCATCGGGGAGTGGTCGGTGCTGACGGAGAGCGAGAGCGAGCTGCAGCCACTGGCGGGTCCTGGCTACACGGGCATGCGCAATCTGGGCAACTCGTGCTACATCAACAGCGTCATGCAGGTGATGTTCGTCATTCCCGATTTCCAGCGACGTTTCGTCGGCAGCGGAGCCGAGCATTACTTCAAGGAGTACCCCAGTGATCCGGCCAATGATTTCAATATTCAAATGGCCAAGCTGGGCAACGGATTGCAGTCGGGCAAGTATAGCAGCATTGCGGCCAATACACTGGACACGGAGCACATGACGGGCATATCGCCGGCCATGTTCAAGAACATTGTGGGCAAGAATCATCCGGACTTTAGCACCAAACAGCAGCAGGATGCCAACGATTTCTATTTGCATTTGCTCACCATGCTCGACAGGAACTCGCGCAATCAGTTTAATCCGGCGGATGCTCTCAAGTTCCAGCTGGAGGATCGTGTCGAGTGCTTGGCTAGCCGAAAGGTCAAGTACAAGACACGCGAGGAGTACAGCTTCCGGTTGCCCATTCCCCTGGAGCAGGCGACCAACCTGGACGAGGTGCGAGAGTATCAGGAACGCGAGCAGGCGGCACAGGCCAGTGGGCAACGGCTCCTGAATCGCGACATTGTGCGGCACAAGGTGCCGCTGCAGGCCTGCCTGGAACGCTTCTTTGGCGCCGAGCTCATCGAGCAGTTCTATTCCACGGCCATCGATGGCAAGACGACGGCCAAGAAGACGACACGCATGGCCACAATGCCGGATTTCCTGATGATCCACTTGGGTAAATTTACGCTGGGCGAGGATTGGGTACCCAAGAAACTAGATGTCTCTGTGGATATGCCAGATGATCTGGACTTGAGTGTCTGGCGCTCAACTGGCGGCCTGCAGGCTGGGGAGGAACTGCTGCCGGAACCGGCGGCGGAGTCGCCAAAGTTCGTGTTTGACGAGAACTTCATGACCGAGCTGCTCACCATGGGATTCCCGCAGGAGGCCTGCAAGCGGGCTTGTTTCCATACCAAAAACAGCAGCCTCGAAGCCGCCTCCAACTGGCTGATGGAGCACATTGCCGATCCGGATATCTCGGATCCCTTTGAGGTGCCCAACAATCGCATTGGCGACGGCGCCAACCAACAGTTTGTGGCCAATCCCGAGAGTCTGGCCATGCTCATGAGCATGGGCTTCGATGAGCGACAAGCGGTGGCAGCTCTGAAAGCCACCGATGGCAACGTTGAACGTGCCACCGATTGGATATTCTCGCATGCCGATAGCATCATGGATGAAGTGCCCGCTGCTCCAGCTCCAGTTGCCACCACAGCTGCTGCTGCTGCCACGAGCAACTATCGCGATGGATCCGGCAAATACAAGCTGGTGGCGTTCATCTCGCACATGGGCACCTCCGCCCAGGTGGGCCACTACGTCTGCCACATACGCAAGCAGGGCGAGTGGGTCATCTTCAACGACACCAAGGTGGCCAAGTCACAAAACCCGCCCAAGGATCTGGGCTACCTGTATCTGTACATGCGCGAAGAGTAAAGAGCAAATGAGCAAATGATCTCCCCAAAAGCAAGCAGCAAATCTTTGCCAAGTTTTGTGACAAATTATATATGAGAAAATAAAGTAAAATTGTATCAAAATCTGAGTTAGAAATCTTTTTGAATGCAGGGAATACCAGGGACCGAAACTGTTAAAAGTTTTAAAATAAAAATTGCATATTAACAATTATTTTCAAATTTATATATTAAAGTCATAAAACAACAATCATTTTTTATTTTTATTTAAAAACTCAAAAATAATCATTAAAATTCAATTTTTAATTAAAAGTTGTGAATTAACACTTATTTCTGATTTTTTCAATGGAAATAAAAAATAAGTTATTTTTGATTTTTATTTTAAAAGTTACACATAAGAGTTAATCCGTAAATTTTATTTTAAAAATCAAAAATAAAAGTTAGTGAATTTCTTTTGCACCAAGTGGCTTTTTACCACAATTAAAGAATATTCTTATTTGTAACTTTTAAAATAAAAATCAAAAGTAACTTTTATTTTATTTTTTTTTAAATCAGAAATAAGTGTTATTTCACAACTTTTTATTAAAATTTTAATTTTATTGATTATTTTTGACTTTTAATCAAAATTAAAAATAAGAATTAAATTTGACTTTTATCTAATAAATTGAAAATGGAAGTTTTTGGCTGATATCGATAGTTCCGACTGAAATAGAAATTTTGGTGTATACCATTGTACTAAAGCATATTTCCTTCACATTCATAACTCTTATTTGCAGTCCCTGGGGAATACTGATTACATTTTTTCAATTAATTTATTTAGCTTGTGCAAGTTTATTTCTGTTTTTTGGCTTGTTTGCTCGGCACCAGCTCCTGGACAATCTGGTTGAGTCGATCGGCGAATGCCTCGAAGGAGAACTTTTGCTGCACACGCTTGTGGCCCTGATCTCCCATCTTCGTGCGCAGCGCCTCGTCCCGGAACAGCTGATACATGGCACCGCCGAAGCTCTTCTCATTCTTCTCGCACAGGAAGCCCGTGGAGGTGTGCACCACCGTTTCGGTGGGTCCGCCACTGTTGAGAGCCACCACCGGCTTGCGGAAATACATGCCCTCCAGCGGCACAATACCAAAATGTTCGTTCTCCGGCGTATAGAGCAGACTGTGTGCCGTATAGAGCAGCCGGCACTTTTCCTCATCCGTGGGAGATTGCAGTAGCACCACGTGATCCTCGAGCTTTAGCTCAGCGGTTAAGGCTTCGAGTTCCGCGTAGTGCTCGACATTCTCCACACAGCGCGTATCGTAGCCACCGGCAATGATCAGGCGGCAACGCTTAAAGTCCAGAGCGGGCAACATGTTGCCCAGGAGACGCAGCGAGTGCAGCGCCAGGGCGTGATTCTTCTTGCGCTCGTAGCGATTGATGTCCAGATAAATGAAGGAATTTCTAGGCACTCGCGCGTGCACTGGCTCATCCAGCAAGGCTGCACGCTGCTCCAGTTTATGCTCCATCTTGTCAAAGTATTGCGTATGCAAGGAGGGATACAGGACGTCGGGCACGGTATTCAACCGTCGGAATGTGTCCTGGAAGACGCGCAGTGTGAACTTGGAGTTCACCAGCACCTTATCGGCCAGGCCAATGGTGTGCTCTTCCAGCCAATTGATTGGCGCCCGATACAGACGCTTCAACATGCCCGCTCGGGCACTGAGCAATTGATCCGGAAAGTGGCAGTAGAAGATCACCTGGGGACGATGACGAGCTAAGCGCAGGACGGGCACAGACACTGAAATAAGATCACAGAAGACAACCTCCACCTCTTGTCGTCGGGGCATAAAGAAGCTGGCATAGACTGCGGCATACAACATCCGCACGTACGCACAGAATGCATAGAAACGTCCAAAGAGCTGACGTGGAAGCCAATCGCCCACAACCTGGACGGGAAAGGTGCCGTCGGCGGTCTCCTTGAAGCAGTGCGAGCTGTCATGGTGATTGGTCAGAAAGCTGACGTCATGGCCGCGCTCCTTCAGCGCCAAGGCGGCATCCACGACCAAACGCTCGGCGCCTCCGATGCCCAGATCGGGATGCAGAAACAAAACGCGCACCATTTTGCACGAATTCAAATAAAACTGTGGGAGTTACTTAATTATTAATTCGTTATCTTCACTGCTGCGCTGTTTTACCTACCCAAATGTCATTCAAGGTGCATTATATGCAAAAATAAACAAATATTTCAATTTTTATTTTGATTATTGGATGTGCTTCAACAACGATAAATTTAGAATTAATGCTATCGATTGATTCGTTCTGCTTCGATAATGTCTCGGTCAAGATGAATTTATAACCAGGTGATGTATTCGCTCTCTCTCGGGGCGGAATTGTCAAAATGAGTCTGACGTGAGAGAGACGACAGAGATAGATATATAGAAAAATTGTTTTGTTTTGTTTTCTATACTCTTCACTCATTTTCGTTTTGTGCGCTGTGCAATATATAAAATGAAAATAAAATGCAATGGCATGTTTGTCTTGTTGTTCCTGTAATGACCCGTAGGTAACCAATTAATTAATTGTGATTATGGATATTTGTTAAGCTCCTGTTAGCCGTCAGCATCGACGCTGTTATCCCTGTTGCTCTCTTTGTGGAAGCTGCTCACCGGTGCATGCTTCCACAGTTCCTGTTGCATTTATTTGTCTCTTTTTCATATCTCTGGAAACACAAACCAAACGAGTTGCGTTCGAGCGGCATATGTATTTTTCACACAAGGGACATTTTTTAGAGAATTTAATACAACCGCTTACTACGATGTTTGCTTTCGTAATGACGTTTGCGCCCCGAAAAAGAGGGAACGTCAAACGAATACATCACCTGGTTATAAATTCATCTTTGGTCTCGGTGACGTCGACATGCGTAATTCGTTATCAGTAGCATGTTGTCAATTGCTGCATGTAGTTATTTATAAATTATTAAATATCATTGAACTGGCAATACAGTCCTTTCATTATACTAATTCTGTTATTTTTTATAAGAAATCAAATAAAAGCTGTCGCAACCTTGTAGTTTCGATATACTTAATAGTGCCGATAAAAAGCTGGCAACTCTAGAACCAACGATAGATTCTGGTCACAGGCGTTTGGCATTTTTTAGCGCATTTTAGCCTCTGCCTCGTATTTCGGCCCGTGCTTGCAACGAACGCATTAAATTTTCTGTAAAATCGACTAATTTAGCAACTTTAATCAACAACGTCGTCGCGTACCTTCGTTTGCCGTTAATAATAGGCGCCGCCTGCAGTGTGTATTGGCCAAGAATCTGAAAATCATCCAGAGGAATGCAGCCGCCAATAAAATTACCATCAGCAAGCGAAGGCATCATCGACATCGAGCGCGCTTCGTTCTTGTTGTTGCTGAATAAATAGAATCGTATTAGAAAATAAATAAATCGTCATCATCGCGAAATTAAAGTATTATTACAAACAACATCAAGTGTAATGCATGCAAATTGTTGCTGCGACACCAAAAAATAAAGAAAAAAACAACCCGCCGCCATCACAGAACATAACACACACACAGACACACCACAACAAAACACAACAACAACACAACACACAGAGCCAATTAAACACTGCGCTGCTTTGGCTCCAGCGGCTCTGACTTGGCTGGTTAATTGCATCCAGTCCACGTCGAGCATTGCAAAACACACAACAAACCAATACATATATATATATATATAGAAAAAAGTCAACTCTTTTGACAATTACTGTGTCGAAAGCGATTTTCCGGCACGGCCGCTAGGCCACGTAAACCCTATCAAGATGCCCAAAATCTATGTGAAAAAACCCTTGGCGGGCCTCGTCATACGCAATCGAGCGCACAAGAGCAAATTATTCTCAGTAAGTACTTGAAACATACCTACATATTGCTCATATTTACGATTATATGTACGCACACACATCGGGTTACCCCTATAAACACCTGTGCAACTGATACGGGCACAGTAGTCACTCGCTAAGTGTAACCAATACAATTTTAAAAGGATCTAACTTTATAAGAGATAATTTTTTCATTAAAATGCCAAATAATTACAGCTGTCAATCAATCAATCAATCATTTTAAATATAAATAAATACAAATAATTTATATAAAATGTGCAATAAGCTGTCAATATAATTTTTAAGTAATAACAATATTTACTTCAAATTTTAGTTAAATCTTTCTTCATAGTCTGTAAAAGTTTACCCTAGTCTGTCTTCACTGTTGTTCATTGCAGGTATAAACCAAACGCCATACGGGCACAGTAGTCACTTGTTAAGAGTAACCAATAAATTTTAAAAGGACTAACTTTAAAAGAGATGATTTTTTAATTGAAGTCTCAAATAAATTCAACTGCCAATCAATTAATCATTTTAAATATAAATAAATACAAATAATTTATATAAAATGTCAATTAAGTCAAAACAATATTTCCTACAAATTTCAGTTAAGTCTTTCTTCATAATCTGTAAGAGTTTACACTAGTCTGTCTTCACTGTAGTTCATTACAGGTATAAACGAAACGCCATTTCTTATCACACGCAAACTAATGCCGTCGCCATGAATCACGCCTCGTGTATTCACTCGAATTATATTTAATTATAATAGGCGCCTTTAAAGCGACTTTGGAGAGCCTATCAAACAGTCATTTGCTCATTTTAATAATTGTGTGTTTACTGTGTTTTAAGTAAATAAGTACTCGTATGTTGTTTATGTG
The DNA here is from genome assembly GCA_037043405.1 of Drosophila subquinaria. Classification (NCBI taxonomy): domain Eukaryota; kingdom Metazoa; phylum Arthropoda; class Insecta; order Diptera; family Drosophilidae; genus Drosophila; species Drosophila subquinaria. The sequence continues at coordinate 13,993 of JBAMBL010002810.1, forward strand.
CTGCCAACATAAACAACATACGAGTACTTATTTACTTAAAACACAGTAAACACACTTGTTGTACATATGTACAAACATACATTCTAAGTTGAATAGGTGCAATTTGTTAATGTGCGTGTGTGTGTGTGTGAAATTTGAACCTTGTCTATTTTTCCCATCAGGCGATTGCTTTATCACTCAGACAGCGATAATATCAGAAAACTTGGTTTTTTCAAATCATAAAGAAATAAAAGCTAATAAATATTGAGCTATAAAAAGAAAGAAATTTTGTGCACTATCATTTTATAGTCTTCAAAGTAAACGTATCAAAATTGAATGATTTTTGGCTTTATGTTTAAACAATTTAAAAAACTCGTTTAAAACTTGTCTTGAAAGATATTGCATATTGTAGAATTGATAAGAACTATTTCGTAGGGTATATCCATGACTAATGTCCCTAGCTGACATCAGCTAAAGTCGCTTTAATTGTAAGCACAGTAATAAATGAATAAGTGAGAAAGCTTAGTTCCCAAAGCGAACAACAATACAATGTAGTCGTATATACAATACATACATATTTATGTGGGTCTGTGTGTCGCTCTTTAATTTCCATTTCAAGATCTCGAGCTCGTCTGTTAAATTTCATAATCAATTCAAGTTCTTTCTTTAGTTGTTGTTGTTGATGTTGTTATTGCTGTTGTTGTGACTTCTCGAACAACCACTTGTTCAATGGGCTGAGAAGCTGTTCGAGACTCGTTCGGCTTTCGCTTTCATTTAAAAGCTGTTCTCGCAGTCTTTTGTTTATGACTGCTTGTTTTTATGTATTGTACATATATTTTTTTTGTTTTGTTTTTGTTTTTTCTTTCGGTCAAAGCGTATATTATTATAGCTCATTAAGTGAACTACAATATATTCTTCTTCAAGTAGTTTTTGTTTTTCCAGGCAGTACATTGAACTTTCTCAATCCTTAGAATTCATTATTTATTTGCTTGTTCTTTGGTGTTTTTTGTAGCGAGTAGCGACTAATGGAGATATAGCTGCTAAATCAGCTCACCAAAAATATGTGGAATGCGTGCGCGTGTAAATATTACATTAATCACAATTTGTCCCATTCTCTCGAGTGCAGAAGGGTCGACACTGGTGTGTAATTACAAGCCACAAAATGTGGAGCAACACTCCCTGGGACTGTGGCAACTTCATTTTAACTTTGTTACCATGACTCCCCCTTTTCCATCTTCTATGCATATTTAATGCTACTGCGTCGACATCGCAGTCGCCGTCGACGTATGTATGTATATTCTAGTATCAAGATAATTAACCGCTAACCGCTGTGCCCAGTCCGGGCAGCCAGCTTGCCGCCAAACCAAATGAGCACTGTGCAACAAAACAGCTGGAAATTACATTTCTGATTGCAGACATATAATTTTCTTAGAATTTGGCAGGTTTTTCAGCAAAAAAATGTCGTTACACTAGGCATATCAAAGTTTTATTATACATTTTTTTTTAAAATTTAATTCTTATTATTTTTGAATTTGTTTAACTATTTGTAGCATAGTGTAAACGATGATTACGCATTCGCTCAGTATACCACTTTTAATTTTCACCCAAAATTTGGCTTTCATACAAAAAATCTCTACAACCTTGAACTTAATTATTGACTTTTGGCGCTGTCCCTTGATGTCCTTTTGCTTTGCATGTGTCAAATTATATATGGTGTGCATGTCCATCTGGCCATTAGAGTTTAGTCGGAAAAACTGTCGAGAATTTCATTGTCATACTCAGTATTTAATTATTGTTTCAAAAGACTAGTTCATTGTTGTCATCTGACCATTGAGTGGCTTGGCTTTAATTATAGTTTCGGTTGTTCTCTATCTCTCTGTTTTATGCCGAATTCATTGAAAATACACAGTAAGAGAATTATTTTTTGGTACATTTTGTGGCATATTTGAAGCTTTCATTCATAAAACGAACTTAATGCGCGCAGAAGCCGCATCGAAAGCGAAATCGAATGAAGCTTTTCCGACTCTCAGTTCTCTATTCTTTCTCTCTCGAAGCTCTCGCTCTTCAATGTCTCAGCATGCGGCGGGTGCGCGTGCACGGGATGTGCACTCAACATGAGCAACATGCAACAGAGGCAACAGCAGCAACAACAACAATAGTTAGATAGAATTGCGAATAGCAAAAGTAAACAGAGTAAGGAAAATATTGTGGGGAAATTGTTGTATGTGCACATGAGAAAGCAGGTTTATAGAGCAAATGAGAGACGAAAGTGAAACAAATGAAGCTGAGTGGGAGTTGGGTTATTGCTGAGGAGGGCAGAATCAGAATCAGTAGTGAAAGTGTAGAACAATAGAGAAAAGGATTAAATGCCTTTGATTTTCTTCTTCTTAAGATTAAAGAAAATTTGAATACGCTTTTTAAAAAATTTGTTGGCCAAGAAAAGTTTAATTTTTGGCATGTTCCTTCTATATCTATCTAGATTCGGCCAACGTCAAAAAAAGAAGCAATATACCAAAGAAAAAGCTTTGGCGGGTTAAAGCTTTTCATCGCATGATACTAAAATTGCATACAAGAGCAACAAAAAACGAGAATATTTTCATTACCCAGGCGACGAGCAAGCGAAAATTGAGACGACGCTTTTCCAGCTGAGTACGAGGCAGCATGTGGAAAAGCGCACAACACGCTCGGAAACGCTGTTCCAAATTTTTGTTATCATTGTCTTTGTCATCGTCGTCGTCGTCGTCGCTGTCACCGCCAACGCAGCAAAAATATACAAAATTAATTTGAAAAAAAATACAAGATTTTGTTGTACTTAATTTTAGTTGTTTATTTTATTTAATTTTCGCTTAGTTGCTGTTTGTCTTAGTTCGTGGTCGTGTACGTGCAATTAAATGGGATCCGGCGTCGGTTGAATGAGAAAAACTTCCATGTGTTCGACAATAAAATCTAAAATCTATTTAAAGTGTAATCTAACAGCGTGTGTGTCTGTTGTGAGTCTTGAAAACTTGAACTGCAACAATTGAAGCAAAACATGTGGTGAAAACCTCATGAAATTTAATGAAAAATTAAAACTTTTAATGTGATTATTACTGCTGTTGTTGTTTGTTCTTTTTTGGCTGCCCGTTACGCAAAATATTGTAACTGTACTTAAAGTGTGCCCACGTATTCACATGTTGTTGTTGTTCTTGCTGTGGTTCTTTTTGTTTTTGCTGTCTTCTATTATGCTTTCAACGTTAGTTTCGTGTCTGCGCCTTCAGACGACCGAGCGTCGCCATATACTTACTTACTTACACACACACACGCATTTAAACGCACACACAAACACATAGATACACAGACGCATACGCACTCGCAGAAGCCTTCGTGTTGTTTTCCCTGAAGAAGGTCACTCAAACAACCAGCTCTCTTGTCCAACCCCCGTAGTTCCTGCCACATCCTTTTGTACTTTACTTTCACTGCCTTGACCAGCATTGCTTTGCCAACAGCTTTTTCGCCTAATGTACTACGAATTTGTGCATAATTTAAGCATTCGGATCGCTTCAGTGCAAGCAAACCTTCATTAAAAGTCTTTTGTTATTCCTTCTTCCCATTTGCCCCTCCCCTGCCCGGTTGCAGCCATCTGTTTTATGTGTATTGAGCTGAGCTCATTGTTGTGCTGTTTATGGCAAATGATTTTAGTTTCCTTTCGCTTTATGGCCGCATCAGAAATACCCATAAAGTGACCTGATTTGCAACAAGAGGGGGGCAACATCTACAAAATTTCCATACAACAATCATGATTAGCGGATTAATTGCCATCATATGCGTAATTAAACCTAAATAAACATTTATTTATAAACAACTTTCATTCGATATAGCATCTTGGTTACGTGTCGTATACGCAATGTTGTTAAATTAAAGCAGAGCAGAGGTTTTTTTTATTGTAAACATGTTATATATTATTTAAGAACTTTTGTATTTGCTTAATAAATTCGCATATCTTATTTATTTCCCCAATAGACAGTTTTCCAGTTTGCTTTTATTGCCTTGGGGCCCTTGGGTAAGTCGTATAAGTGTGTGTGTTTGCTCGTCTTGAAAGTTCAATAAACTTTCGTCGGAATGTGAAACAAAATTTGCATCACACTTCTCGCTCATTTCATTAGCATATTTTCCGGCGTTTACTTTTGCTGAGTATGCTGTCTGTGTTGGGGAAAAATGTCTCTTATAGACATGTGTATCTTTTCCATTGGCCTACCCTCTGACATTTTGAGATTGAGCTGCCAACGGTAATATATGACCCCGATTTCAATATAGCAGAGTAAATATTTTTACAGCCAAGCAATCAATTACAAAGCAACGACTCAGCTTCAGCTTCATCGTCAGCTTGATGAGGAGCCAGAAGCCAGAAGCAACGTGGCTGTTACTATGGGTTTTATGAAACGCCGTTAGATAACACACTGGCATCCATAAATTGTGTGTCGTTGCCGTTTTGTCGCTTGTCGTTTGCTTCTTTTGTCTAGCTGGCAGTTCATAAACAGCTTCGGTGGCTAATGCGGCGTATGCGCAATGTCACAGACCCCTCCAGAACTCACTCGCCGAATCGCACATCTAAGCTATTGTTGTCTTTTGTTGTGCTGTCAACTGCAAGCTAATATAGAGTCAGAATGACACAATTTTTACACAGGGAAACTTTAAGAACAGAAAAACAAATGCTTGCAAATAATCGCTAAAATAATATTGAATTTAGAGTTTGTAAAGTTTACATTTCATTTTCATTTTATTGTTTTCTAAATTCTTATTTATGTTTAAAATGCCCAGTTTGGTATGATATACAACTTTGTTATTATAAAATATAAAATGAACTTTATCTTTCTCAATTAATTAAAGTTCTAACTGATTTTTAAGACAATAAAATAAATGATAATTTTTTTTAAAAAGTATGCAATTTTTATAACTATTTTTTCTGCCTTGCTGACTCACATTTCTCTTGTTCTTCGCAACTTTGGCACTGTCCTTGCCTTTCATGTCTATTTTAACTGGCACGCCCGGAGCTGCTTTCTTTATAGGTCTGGATCAGTATTTGACTGTGCAATTCCGAATATATTAGAAATTGTTGTTGCTTTTTTTTGGCATTGCAGTCAAATAATCTAAAAAATACCTGTCGCAATTTATGCAAATTAACTACCTGATACTTTCTGCAGCACATTTGTTGTTGTCAACGCTTTTATAGTTTCAACAGAGCATTAGAAAAAGTTGTACAAAAATTGCTCGTGTTTCGTTTGATTTGTTGTGTGTGTTGTTTGCTTGTTTGTTGTGTGGTGTGTCGTGTTTTGGGTGTGTGGCATGCAAGGTCAGTTCTGATTCAACTGCAATATCATCATAGTTAATCAATAAAACAGCCCTAAAACAAAACCCAAATGAAAGCTGCTGTCGCTTCTGCTGTTGCTGCCTTGCACTTGGCCACGTTTTTCTGCCCATCTGCCAATTTATTTTCAATTTACCACGCCCCATTCATGGCTACGCTCTTTAAGTCTTTTGTTGTTGGCCGTTGACATCCCGTTGCCAATTTAAATGGAGAGCTTCCTTCCTGTCAGGATTTGATTTGATGTGGCTGCAATTTCCCCATTATCTTACTGTTCCAGTAAAATCAATAAAATGCACATTCATCATCTAAATGGCCGTGTGGCACTCTTTGTGTTTGTGTGTATGTGTGTGTGTGTGTGTCGCTGCCACCTATTGGCTTTTTCTCTAGTTTTCCCTTTTCGGTTGGCCTGGCTGAAAGCATTGCCAACGCAGCTTGACACTTTCTGGCCACGTTGTTGACAAACTATTTTTAATATTGAAAGGCGACAAGCTGCGCTGACAGCACGCGCCTGTATCAATGTGTGTGTGTTTGTGTTTGTATATCAGGAGCATACTAGTCAGAATAGGGTTAGGATCGTTAAAAGGTGTCAACATTATCGCATACTGTAATGATTTGTACTGAAGATAGCATGTTATTTAGGTTTATGTCTATCGATTAAGCAATGTATATAGTTAGTAAAGAAAAATGTACTTACTTGCAGGATTACTCGCAACTCTACTTTCATTAAAATGTTTATAGCATACTTTTTGGAGCTAACATAAACTCTGATTTGAGCAAACTGCAAAAGAAATGTAGGTTTATCATCTCATTTATAGTATTCTAAACATTATTTCCCCATAGCGATGCCCTTAAGTCCGCTCCTGGTGTGTGCAAGCGCACACATTACGTATACGACGCGTTGCCTAGCAGCCTGTCGTCAATGCATGAATTGAATTGAGTTTCAGCATCGTTTTTGCTGCATTCATTTAACCTTGAGTTTGTTTTTCAATTGTGCAATGTTTTTTCCATTAACCCGAACGGTCAGAGAGTGTCCATCAATCTAAGCTTCCTTTAAAATACCCTAACTATTTTCTTAGATTAGCTGGTGTTTATAGTCTTACAGTTTACAATTACTTTTCCTGTTGCTTTCATTATTTGCTTTCCTTTTTGGTCCCTTTGGTATCGTTTAAATCTGTAAGCCTGTCTGAGACTGTTGATTAATTTGTAAGCCTAGCATAAACTTTTAATGGACTTGGGTAAATTGAAATTGTGACAACTTGAGCTGTCTCTCACTCTCTCTGTCTCTGTCGGAAGTTGTCACACAAAGCGACAGTTCTCTCTCTCTCTATTTCTCTGTGTGTGTGTGTGTCTTTATAGCGTTGTATGCGTTGCACCTTGCCCCAGTTTTGAATATTGCAACAGTGTATTTGCCTTGTTATTTGCCTCATTTAAGTGCTCTTAACTTCAATTTGCAAACTTTGCGAGTATATATTGCAGGCTTTTAGGCGGGTGGCAAAGACTACTGTCGACTACTTTTATTTATGCATATCAATTATTTAACAGGCCGCAGTACAACAGCCCAAAACTTGACCTTGCCTCAAGAGGCAAACCTTTTTTGGTTGCGTGCTTTTATTTGCTAAAACTATATGCAAAAAAGGCGACACACGTGTGCGGCCAGTGAGCCGACCAACGCAGATTAATTAACAACAAAAGTGCTCGAAAATAGATGGCATTACGTATACGCCGTGTTGTTAGCTCATAACTAAATCAGAAAAATGTTAAAAGACCTTTTAAAATATCCATTTGCCTAGAAAGAAAAGCATTTTACTTTACAACTTTAATCTTTTCTTTCAAAAATATGAGTTGTTCGGCAGATTTAAAGAAAATGAAATATATTAATTTTTTGGAAATATTAATAAGTAATAAAAATAAAGACTTATTTATATAAAACTAATTTTAAATAAACATTTTTTAGCAGATTTCGAAAATATAAATTTTGGTGTAGTCCAATTTACAATTTAATATTTAGTTTAACTTTTATTTCCACTCATAGTGAAAAGTATACTGTATAATTGACAAACCTTATATGCAGGGTATTTCCTAGCAGAGCAGCGATATTTCGGCACTTTTGTTTCGTGGAAATATGAAATGATTTTGACAATAATGAAAAGGAAACAGCAAAAATAAATGTCGTTGCTTTTTTCCTCTGTCATTCTCTGCTGTTTCCCTTGCAAATTGTTACGGCATCGCAGGCTTGTTGCTGACTGGGGTAACCAACACCCAAAAGTTCTTCATGCTGATCTCTTTCAAGGTCACTTTGGACAGCAATCGAGAAAGAAAAAACATTTCAAAAAAACATGCTCACATAAACACTGTATGTATCTTGTATCTGAGATATCTCAGATAACAAATAAGTAAGTAGCTCAACCTGAATTTCTCAACAGACAGCAGACAGTTTTCTTATCGTATGTCATTGTTTGTTTGATTAAATGGGATTGAAACTGGGCTGGCTATTTTAAGCATCCGACAGAGCAGCGTACTGAGCTTAGTTGTGGTTACACTTGACCCCATTGCCTTTTTTCTTTCCTCTTTTTATTATTATTATATTATATTTTTTTTTGGGGTCTGTTTGCGATCTCTTGGGGTGAGCTAAGCACGTTGTCATGATTTATGCCTGCCTAGTTAGTTTTATGACTTTTATCTAATTTCACGCAGAACACAAGTCTGAGTCACTGCAGTTTTTGAAACGTTTATGCAGTCAGATTTCACGATAAATTCCAGCTATTCACTGTCATATATTTTTGCAGAGCTTTAATAAGCCATTATCTATTGTTAATGGTCAAGTGGTCTTTACAAGTGATCAAGTGAGCTTTACAATAAAACTATCAAAATGATTTTTCAAATCATTTTGTGTTCAGTTTTATGACTTGACAAAGTTATTTGATTAGTAACTGCTGTTGTTATTATTGTTAGCATTTTACGGCTGACAATTGCACGTATTTTTACTACACTTGACACCTTTTTAGTTTATATTTATTTTCATTTTCAGCAGGTTGTCTACGCCCCATAACAAAATCAAACCCCTGTTACAAAGTTCCCTCTATAGTAGTTTACTTAAAATCTGACTTTTTGATGCATTTGCTATGGTTCCGTTTTAAGTTGATGTACTTTGTGCACGTGTAGTGCGAAATTTCACTCAATTCTACGCAAACAATGATATTTGAGAGTGATTTTCATAGTGAATGGGATCCATTAGTGTCAATTGTTATACCCTGTATATAAAATGAATTCGATATATTCGTAAATATGCTTGACAATTGAACTGAGAATTCATTTTACTTAAAATTTATATGTATTGCATACCGACAATATTAAATCAATTTTATGCAATTTAAATTAATTTTATTTTTAGAAATATCAGCAAGTTATTCATGATTTCGTAGCGGAAACATACATACATACTTATGTCTACCATTATGTCTACGGTATTGCTTAGTCGAGTTCTTTTGTTTCTCAATTTGTTACAAAAATCCGTTGCGCAGCCTCAAGCGCAAGCTCAATGCGGATCGTTTATTCTGCCCCAGTTACTCTCTCGCGCGCACTCTCTCTCTCTTTTCTCTCTATCTTCTAGTCGCCTTCTCTCTTTTTTTCTCTTTTAGCTTTGAATTCGCTCAGTGCACATCGCGCATTTCAACCTTACAGACGTCGCTGAACGATTGTCGGAACAGTTTTTGGAACATTTTGTAAATAAAACAAAAAAGCGATTGATTTTTTTACATTTGTGTCTTGATCATCAAAGTTGTTGAAAATTCACATATTTGTCAAAATTCTAAAACAAATCTTTGTGCCACCCTGTGTACAGATAAATTTTTAAATTGATAGATTAGTTATTTTGGCTCGCTCCTTTCAATACCCGTAAATTATTGTGTCTCTCGTGTGTACATCTATACATACATGTATATTTCTCGGCAAGTATCTTTCAATTGGTTTGCGCGACGCTGAAAAACTGCTGACAATTATTTATTGTGTTAATTTTCAATCGATGAACGCGCTCACTAAACACAAATTCAAACTTGTTATGAAAAGCAATGCTTTCTTTCTCGACACAATCTTGATTTTTATTGGAATTTTCAGTCGATTTTGCCTTTCGTTGCCTTTCGTTATTTGATTGTCTGACTGTCAGTCCAATGCTAATTGTTGTATATAGACTAAGTAATAGTTACTTAGTGCTTACTAAGTGCTTATGCTTATTTGCCCATTCAATTTGCGTTCGAGTGTTAAATTTGCACAACAGACCAAAAATAGACACGGGGACAAATTGGCATTTAACGACTTTTGGCCTATTTGTTAGATGTATTTACAATTTTATTGCATACTTGGCGGCGTCATTAATCAAACTATCTGCCGGTTAAGTCAACTTTAATTTTATATGCTTGTAGATTTTTTGATTTTATTCTAAGAATTTTTAAAGGGTTTAAATTAACCTTGCCATCTTTTTAAGGTAGCTTTTGAAATGAATTGGCTATAAGCTATTTTATGGCAAGTTACCATAACCATTTCATTTCATTGATACGCCCACGTTTGGTACTATATTCCTTTGAATGAAACCCATTCAGATTCGCTTTTCTTTTCTTCTGTTTTGTTTTGTTTGGTTATAAATTAAATGGAAAGTTTTTGGTCATTAGTTTAGTATCTGATGCGAGTATTGCCAATTATTAGCCAACTGTTTTTGGCCAGTTTGCCAAGTAATGTAGTGCACTTGTATTGGTAATTGAATTTGTCTATACATATATATTGGGCACAAATTAAGGGCAGTTGAAAGCGAATAACGTAAGAGCATCAAATGAAAACAGACAAAACAACAATGATCAAATGTAATTACAGCCCGAGAAGTGCCTAAAACTCAATAGAAGCGATCAAAAGTCGCAGAAAAAGTGGATTTTTGTAAAATAAAATCGTTAATGTAAAAGCATAAATGATAAGTGTAAAGTGCGACCTGGTTCTGTGATCTGTGATCTGCGATGTTCCTAGCCATCATCAACTGATTTCTTCCATATGAAACACACATGGCAATGGAAATTGGTGTGATAGCTGAGCCAACGATACGAGTACTGTGTGCAATTAGTCGAGCAAAGCGACGGACGACGGCCAACTGAAAACAGTCGAAAGAATAGGAAGAAGAGAAACCAAGGCATATAGCAAATAAGTGAGAGGGAGAGTGAAATTCGATGACAATGCGGAACGGCCTCAGCAATGACATGCGACAGCCGACAGAGGACAATGCGGACAGCAGCTTTGAGCTGGATGAGCATGAGCCGGATCTGGAGCCAGTCAAAAGATTGACCATGACCACAAGAACAACAACAATAGCAACAAAGAGCATCGCGACGCATATCAAGGATGAGTCTGATGCGAGCGATCATACGGATACGCAGAGCACGCACAGCAGCAGCTCGACGCCAACGACAGCGGATGTGGCCGACGTGGCGGATGTGGCGACCATCAACTCATTGCCCCTCTCACCGGCCATCTACGGACGTGGCGGTCAGCTTGTCAAGCGTCATCCGTCATCATCATCAAGGCAGCAGCAGCAGCAGCATCAACAAGTCGATAATCTTTCCGCTTCGATAGCGGATACGACCAGCGAAATGCCGGACCAGGACAATGTGCCGACGGTAAGCGTTGAAGCAGTGCCAACCAACAAGAAATCCAACCAGCCAAGCACTTCAGCTAATGCATCTGACTCTGCATCTCTTCTGCAGTCATCGCGCTATGCAGCAACGCATCCCAGCGCAGCCATTGCAGAGACTTCCGCTTCCGGCGCCCAGGCAGCCATCAGGACAGCCGGCGGCACGCATCGACGCACTCTATCGGCCACTTCGTACATCTCGATGCGTTCGCAGTTGGGCGCGGCGGGATCCTCAACACCGCCAGAGCCACCGCGACGCAATCGTTTCTTTGAGTGGATACGCGTACTCTGTAAAATGTGCTGCTGCAAGGTTTGTTTGGGAAAATTTTTCATTTGATCCCATTTGCATTGTGTTTTATTGATTGATTGATTGACAGACTTTGATAGATTAGTTTATATAAGCACTTGCAATCAAAGCTGAAAATCTACAACAATTTCGAGAAGTTTCGCTTTCATAATTCGAATTATTGAAACAAAAAGTTGATAATTTTTTTAAGAATCTATCTGAAGATAATGATTTGATTGTTATCTTTTTATTATATTGACAGGCTTTGATTGATTAGTTAATATCAGCACTTGCAATCAAAGCTGATAATCTCCAACATTTTGGAGAAGATTCGCTTTGATAATTCGAATTATTATTGAAACAAAAAGTTGCTTATTTTATAAGGATTCTATCTAAAGATAATGATTTGATAGTTATCTTTTAATTATATTAATATGAAATTTATATTTTGAAAGATTAAATTGCTTAGAATAAATAATAAGTTTATTTCTAATATGTACTCACATATATTTATTTTGTATCCCTCACAGAGTTCGGGAATCGGCGAGCCAAGTTTGCATCATGCGCTGATTGTGATATTTTTAGAGTTCTTTTCATGGGGTCTGCTAACGATGCCCATTATATCGGTAAGCGATCACTACATATATCTACTTTATTAAATATAATTGATTTTAATATTGCTTTTTTTGCAGACTTTAAATCGAACCTTTCCGGATCACACGTTCCTAATGAACGGCCTGGTCATGGGCATCAAGGGCATACTATCATTCCTATCGGCGCCATTGATTGGCGCACTGTCCGACATTTGGGGTCGTAAATTTTTCCTATTAGTCACAGTATTTTTCACTTGTATGCCCATACCGTTCATGTGCATAAATACATGGTGGTTTTTTGCCTTGATCTCAATTAGCGGCGTTTTTGCCGTCACCTTTTCGGTGGTGTTCGCATATGTGGCCGATGTGACCACACCGGAGGAGCGCTCCAAGGCGTATGGTCTGGCTTCGGCCACATTTGCGGCCAGTCTGGTCATTTCACCAGCCCTTGGCAATGCTCTAATGGACATGTACGGCGACACATTGGTTGTGGCCCTATCCACAGCCATTGCTGTCTTGGATGTATTCTTCATCCTGGTCGCCGTGCCGGAGAGCTTGTCGGAGAAGATGCGACCAGCCACTTGGGGTGCGCCAATTAGCTGGGAGCAAGCAGATCCCTTCCTGGTGAGTTACATCAATTGAAAATAGTTTGATTTACTTGCTAATTTGTTTTACTTTATCTATTACAGGCATTACGCAAGGTGGGCACAGATAAGACAGTCTTAATGCTGTGCTTAACGGTTCTGCTTTCCTATCTGCCCGAAGCCGGCGAATATTCCTGCATGTTTGTCTATCTGAAGCTGAAAATGGGCTTCAACTATGTTGAGGTTTCCATTTTCATAGCTGTCGTTGGCATTCTGAGCATCACAGTACAAGTTACGCTTGGCTCGTTCATGAAGTGAGTCTGAATGGAAATTAGAGTCTTGGTGGAACATTTCTAATCCTTGTCTCATCTTTGCAGAGTACTTGGCGCCAAGCGCACAATCATTATGGGCCTAGCCCTTGAGTTAGTTCAACTGCTTTGGTATGGTTTAGGTAGTCAAAAATGGTTAGTATTTATGCTTAACATAAGCTAGCAGCATTTACTCATTTATCTATTTTTATTTGAAGGATGATGTGGTCAGCTGGAGTTGTAGCTGCCTTAGGATCTATTACCTATCCAGCAATAAGTGCATTTGTTTCACTTTATTCCGCTCCCGAAAGTCAAGGTAAGTGCTGGCTTTATTTATGCTTAACTTGTGATTTAATACTTAATCTAATTTATATTATTTTAGGTGCCGTTCAGGGAATGATCACCGGCATGCGAGGGCTTTGCAATGGCCTGGGACCAGCGGTTTTTGGCATCGTTTTCTATTTGTTTAATGTTGATTTAAATACGGATCACGAGTATGTGAAGAGCAGTCACACGAGCGTCGAAAAAATACAACATCATGTGCCGGGGCCACCATTTATCTTCGGTGCACTGTGTGTCTTCTGTGCCATTGTCGTGGCTGCCTTCATACCCGAGGGCCAGCAAGCGACATTGGAAAAGAAACGTAAGGATGAGCCAAATTAGAGCGGGTTAAACACATAAAACATGTGCTTCTTGGGGATATCATTAATATACAATATATAAAATTGGAAAGTGTTGTTAACTGATACAATTTGTTTCTTTTTTTCTGTCTGCCTGTTGGCTTTCTTTCTTATACTGCTACAGGTGCCTCGCTAGATGTACAGTACGAGATTGAAACTGGCCACAAGGTGCCCAGTTCTTTGGCGCCGCTCATACGCTCCGATTCGCTGGCGCAGCTGTAGTTCGATGTGACCACGCCCAAGACTACGCCCACACCCACGCCCACACCCATACCAATGTCACACAATTGCAAAACAGCTGGTGTCTATACAATTTAGTAACAACTGTAACAAATGCTGTATCTAGTTTTTGCTTTAGTTTTAACTGCAACCACATCAACCCCAGCGCTAAGTTAGGATTATTTTGTTTACAAAGAAAAGATGCTGTTATTATTTTCCTTGCCGCGTGTGATTTGCTATTTAACAATTATATACATTGTACAACTAACTGTAATTGTGCACGACCTCAGAGTTATTAATATATATGTATTTTATAATTTTTTTGATTTAGTTAGCCACAATCAATTTACCGTGCTTGCCTGGCCCTCTATTAAATTATGTAACATCACAGGAACAAGTGTTAAACGATTAACACACTTTTTTTATACATACATATGTCAACATAAAACTGCCAAATAAACAAAAGATATACAATTCTTATAATTTTGTGACAAGTGCAGCACAAGAAATAGTTTTTCGGATTATACAAAAATGTGTTAGGCGGCCACAAACAATATCATTCATATTTATATACATTTGTTTTAATTATTCATTTAAAATCTGCAGCATTGTCATTGTTTGATATAATTACGAGTAGCAGTAATAACTGAAAACAAACAAACAAATTATTAATTAGAATTAACAGTGTAGTAAGCTTTACTTTGCAAATTTTAGTGATCTGAGGAACGTAAGAGTCAAACTGTTCGAGTTCAAGAAGTCAAGAAGTCGCGAATGAAATGAGAATTTTAAAACAAAACAAGCGTATTTAATATACGCTCCGAATCGTCTGTGCAGTCGAGCTATAGATTTTATTTTGTTAAAATAAAATACATAAATTAAATTGAATTATTGTTTTATACTTATTAATCAAGGCTTAGCGCAATGAAACAAGAAACAAGTGCGTATGTGTATAGTACTAAGTAGATGTAAAGTATTTGCACCTGCAAAGTTTCAGAACTTTCGATATAAATATAATAATAATGTAGACATAAAGAAAAAATAAATATAATAAAAAAATATTGTATAAAAGTATATTTTTGATTTTGAAAGGCAATTAAACAGTTAAAGTAAAACTGAAACCAAATTTCTAATGTAAATTATATTTAACATAGATTACAAAACTGATTGTAAAGCATACAAATATGCTCTATACAAGAAACAAAAGTAAAAACATATATTTATTTAATAACACCTAAATGTATGTACTAACTTTTGACGCAGTGTAAAACAACAACAAGAACACAAAGAAAAGAAAATGAAGCGAAATGGTAAACCAAACAAAAATAAAAATAATAATAACAACAAAGGAAGAGAATTGTGTAACAAATAAACATATGGTTTGATGAAATCCCTTAATCGCAGTCTTTGATTTATTTTGTATTCCTGGCAGAGAGAAGAAGCTTTTGAAATACGCTCAGTTTTGTTATTTTTCATGTTTTGAGTTAACTGTTAACTTTTTAGGAAGTTTCCCATTTTCGTTCGTTCGACGAGAATTTTCAAGTTTTAGAAATTTTCAAAGTGAATTGTTTATTGTTTTCGTCGAATTGTTTTTTTTTTGGCGGACTTCCATTGTTTTATGGTTAATGTGCTGCCAAGTAAATTTTGCGTTTCAACAGTTTTTGAATCGATCGAAAACCGCCTAAATTTTATGTGTTACCGCTTCTAAATAGATGCACGCCACACTCTAGGACACACTTTCAGAACAATGCATTTAAAATCGAAATCGAAACGCAGGTCGCGATGTCGTTATAACTTATTATATTCGAATATAAGAAATCTAGGCAAAATAGCGGTAGGCTTTCTATTGCTCACGTTGATAATTACAACAAGTGGCCAAGGAGATAACGAAGCAGCAGGAGCTGGAGACAAAGAAGGACTGGGCGGACCAATTGACGACGATCATAAAGACGATGCGTCCGAAGTTGATGATCCTGGGCTCGATTTTGGTTCGGATGGACATGGCACAGTTCATGAAAAGTTGGGACAAGCTCACTATCCGGATGTTGAACTAACACCTTATCATTCGAAAGCTGTCTATTCCGTCGAAAAGAATTACACAACCTGGCCGATTCATCCGGCGTACAATTTCACCCACTTCATATTTGATTCACTTATATGCGCCAAACCGGCCTTACCGCCTGGTAAGACTAAATATCACAGTTTTGGACAAGTTATCGTATCATAAATTAATGCAATTGACACAGGCTATCTTGTTGTCAAAAATGAAAGTATTCTCGCATTGGGACCGAAAGTTGAGCAGAATGATTGGAGTGATCTGTTGGCCGAATACTTTTTGCTAATCCTATGGATTCTCTTACTGCTAACTCTCATAATTCTAGTACCGTTCCTTGCGTAAGTTTATTAATTGATTGTTTGCAGTCATGCTAATTAAAACTATGAATCGAGTCTAATATCGAATTGTCGAAATATTTCCTATTAAAGCAGATACTACGAGTTTACGAAGCTTAAACGTTTTTAAAGTATGTTTTGACTTCTAAAAATGCTAGGTCAAAAATTAGACCAACTTCAAAACATAAACTAATTCGATTTGCAATCTAATTGTTAGTTTGATCACGGCTTGGCCTCTTAATATACTCTGCATTCATATTTAGTAAATTTCTTTCCAATAATTTTTTCCCCCCAAAAATCGATTTTTAAGCAAAATGTGTTCCCTCTTTGCTTTCGCATATACTAAATTTTAGATATCGATTTCTGTTGTTTAATCAAATCCTTATGTCTTAATTTGTATAAAATTAAATTAGATTCTCAGACGTTTAACTTTGCACTCAAATTTAATTAATTGGGTTAATAGTAATAATTTTTGGCTCAATTTATAGATATTTAAGCAGATTTATTTTAAGTTTTAAAATATAATCAACTCAACTGGTCAAACTACTCTAGTGAGTTGACAATTTTTCCTAAAAATCCATTTAATTATCTGGATTGCTCACCGAAAAATAATCGAGTTAAATTACAGGAAAATCGCTTCCGTAAAAATCGATTACTTTACGGCACTAATTGTCTGTCTTTCACAGCGTTTGCTATTGCTGCTTCTGTTGCTGTCGGCGCTGCAAATTGGGATGTCCGCCATGTGATGCACCGAAGGATAAGCGCAGTAATCTTATCTGCAGTATTGTCTTAATAATCTTAGTCATTATTCTGCTGTAAGTCAAGTTACTTAACTCAATCTCAATCGTAACCATCTTATTATTCAATTATTCACAGGATTGGCCTACTCATTGCGTTCTTTGCCACCAGAATACTGGATCGTGGATTTGATGATACGACCAACACAATGAGGCGTGGCAGCAAGGATACTTGCACCTTCCTGCAGGATGTTTCTGATCATATCTATCATGTGTTTGTCAACAACTATCAGGAGCTAGAAGCACATATGACTGAGATACTGAATGGTAATTTATTGATTTTAAAATAAATATTTGAACACTGACTAATTTGTTACTCTACTCTAACACTTTCTCAAACAGAGGCAGCTAATCATATATTCCTGGACCTGGGAGATGCCTCGGAGAGTAATGCAATAGCAGAGCTAGAACGGATATTGGATAACATGAGAGAGGCAAGGACTCTAATGAAGCAGGTGGAGGAAATGGAGAAGGAATTGCGCTACAATGCAGCTCAGCTGCGAGATGGTAAATCAGTCTAATTCTCAATCCAACTTACCTTATAATATCTTACAATTCATAGGTGTGCGTGGCATTAAACGTGATGTGACATACACATGCAGCATATTGATAGCCAATAGCGAATGTTCTCATTTACTTAAAACATCTGCGCTACAATTTGTAGACAGCTCAAATTGCCTGCATTTGGATAAGGTAAGTATACTGATAAAAAAAAACAAGGTGTTGTATCTTTATTTACAGTATTTAAAAAAAAAGTGGTGTTAATATCAAGATGCATTCTCTATCTTCAACAATTTGTATTTCTTGAATCACTTTTTTTCTTCCTTCTAAAATGTATCTTAAACTTTGCGCTTATTCTTAGCTACCGGATACCCATATTTATACAGAGGCTATAGAGAAAATTCTCAAAGATAACGTGGCCGATATACCGAAGCGGGCTCTGTTGCGATTCAAGGAGGTGGGCGATAAGATTGCAGTTGCCATGGAACAGGTTGTGCCGCCACTGCGAATGGATGTTAGCAAGGGTCACGAAATCTTCCAGACGCAGGCGTCCAAGGTGCGCAATCTCATTGACAGTGTGATCAGTGATATACACATGAGGACCATGCACTCGACCCAATCCTTTGAAGATATTCACGATAAATACGGAATTGATCGCAGCCTTATCAGTGTGCTCGCCTGTCTACTTGTCCTGCTGGTAAGTAGACGAGCTGTATAATTGATTGGAATTGATATCACTTAACTTGTATTTTCTTTTCTTTTCCTTTAGATTTTAATTGTACTTATTGCCGCTCTGATTTTCGGTTGCTTCATCAACAAGGGCACGGGATCCCATTGTTTGTTGGTGTACGTAAATTTTGATTAATTGATTTGCACAACATTTGAACTAATTTCTGATTTGATTTTAGAGCCATCATCTTGATCTTCTGCACATTCTCATTTATTTTGCTGGTCTCGATATTCTACTTTGTGATCGGTCTGGTCAGCTATCAGGGTGCATGTGCTCCACTTCGGGATCAGGGCGAGAATGCCTTGTTCCGCGAGCTGGATTCGGTTATGGATCTGAATAGATTCTTGCCCGTTTCGGGCGCTGTCAGGGATCCGCAATATTCGCCAATGCGAATGTCAACCGCGATTAAGGGTTGCATGGAAAATCAGTCGATATTTGAATTGCTGCAGGCGAATAACCTATATGATACCGAGGATCTAATGAGCATTAAGGTAATGCCCGAAACCGACGAAGAGGAGCAGGAGAGTGTGATATTTGAAGACGATCTCGCCAAGGTGGTTCTTCTAACTGCCGAAGAGAGAGCCGCTCTCGATATTATGCGAACTCAGAATCTGTCGGGCTATCACAGCATTATGTTCCTGGAGTATATGTGCAAGCAACTTACACCCAATTTGCCCAATCTGGCAGCAGATTTGAGAAATCTGAGTAATTACATTTTTACGGCTGACGATAAGTGGAATGATTATACTCGAGTCGGTCGCATCTCATTGAAGAACGAGGCAATGCAATTGTATCTGTACGATAAGAAGTACACGAACGTCATATTGAGTCTGATGGACAAGATGAAGGCGAAGCTACTGCGAATCGATGAGTTGATTGTGTATGAGAATCGCAACTTTAGCAATTCCATTGATGTGCTGGTCAAGGCGATACATCGATCCGAGATCTTCCTAAGAACGCGTGGCAATCACTTTATCAATTCGCTGGGACAAAATCTGACGGATGTGATCAACGATCAGATAGACAATTTCATTCAGGGTGTGATTCACGAGTGCAACAATCACGTCGGACGCTGCAGTCCCCTGGCCTATATCTATTATCGTGGCGTGGATCTCATTTGTTATCGCATTATCGATCCTCTGGTGAGTTGGCGTCTCTCTAACATTTTATAAAAAATGTAATAACCTTCTTATACTCGTAGAACGCCTACTGGTTGGGCTTGCTCATCTGTGCCCTGACCTTGATTCCCATATTCTTTGTTTGCCATCGTTTAATGTGTCTCTGGAAGCGTCTGCACTCCTACAGAGTTGTCGCTGGTCCAGGTCCAGTTCCAATATTTGGGTAAGCTTAACATGTTATCTGTAATTTTTAAGCTCATCTTCGATATCCCATATAGCTGTCCGACTTGTACTGGCGCACCTTATGTGCCACCGCCAATTGTCACCTGCTCTGGCGGCCAACAGACTTTCTGCGTCTGCTCCGAGGGGAAACTGAATCGTACTGACGGCGGCACTGCTCCCAGCACAACAACCGTCCATGTCAACGATGATGTTGTTGAAGATGATGAGATCGTGGTACAGGTAACATCCATTGAAGGTTTACAAGGTGATCCAAGTCCCCCAAAGAAGAGTAAAAGTAAAGAGGATTAGAGAGAGAGATTGATTCTAGGCCGAAGCTAAGTAACATTGGATTGTTCGTTTTGTATAGAGCTCCAAGTAACAATTAATTATCTTATGCATTTATGCAGCACTTTTATGTGAAATATTTAGAGTTGTATAAAAATGTAAAAAAGAAATTTCGTTTTTTATTTATTGCCACAACAGGGAATTCACATGGGTGGGAAAGAGTGCTCCAAAAAAAAAATATAAAAAAACACTTGTTTTTTGATTTAAATGTTAGATTATGAAAGATATTCCACAGAAATGATTTATAGAAATTATACACACACACACATGTAAATACAAAATACATACTTAACATATTGAAATCAGAAAGCTGAGGATTCTGAAAAACCTTTTTTTTGGAACGTTAAATGGATCACAGAATCATGGAAGAATGATGACAAGGCATAGAAAAGAATTTAAAGAATTCTTAAGCAACTCAAAATTGTTTCTTTGGCTGATTTTAAGTGTATTTCTATTGTTCCTGTTAACAAGGCCAACTTTAGCTGACGAAAATAAGGATGATAAGGATAAGGATAAGGATATTAGTGAACAAATTGATTTAGATGCTGATTGGCGAGAGGGATACGAGGGGCATGGCACCACCCATGAGCAGATGGGTCAGTCCCATTGGCCAGACGTGGAGTACACCAAATATGAATCCAACCCTCAATATTCCAGGAGTGTAATATACCCAACGTATGGAATGAGTGTTGTGTTTAATGCATCACACTTTCTACTCGACAACATACTGTACGAGGATCCAGCGATACCGCCTGGATACATTGTGGTCCAGGGCGAGGACACTCTGGCCCTGGGTCCCAAAGTGGAGGCCAATGATTGGCATGATTTGGTCGCACACTATTTGTTGATACTCTTCTGGTTGTTCCTGCTACTCGTCATAATTATACTGCTGCCATTTGTAGCGTGAGTATGAAAATGAGAGATCAAAGAGAAAGATCATTCTTAGATCTCTGCTTGCTTTTTACAGGGTATGTTATTGCTGCTTCTGTTGCTGTCATCGTTGCAGTCCAGGATGTCCGCCTTGTGATCGGGCTAGGGACTTGCGGAGATGCATAATATGTGGATTTCTACTGCTGCTCTTAATTCTTTTGATTCTGTAAAGCTCGGAATTTTTATTCCCTTTGAATTTTGTAAGTTTTCTTCAAGTATCTGGTTTATTTACAGTCTTTTCGCTGTTATTGCATTTCTGTGCAATCGACTGCTGGCTCAAGGCATCGTGGAAGCGAAAGATTCGGTGCGTCAAGGTAGCGAAGATATTTGTAAATTTCTAAAGGACGTCAAGGAGAATATTTATCATCTGTTTGCCAACAATTATGAGGAATTGCAGAACCACTTGACCGATATGCTAACCAGTAATGTCTTCAATTTATTATCTCTATCCCTCCCTCTCTATCTCCATCTTTCTCTTTCTGTCGCTTTACAGCTGCACCCACTCACATATTTTTTGATTTGGGGGATACCTCCGAGGGCAATGCTTTAGAGGAAATGGAGCGTATACTTGATAATTTGCCAACTGCACTGGATGTCATGGGGGACGTGATGAATCTCGAGAAGAAATTACGCTTCTATGGCGATCAACTACGAGATGGTAAATTCTTCCTGATTTTAAGAATTATCTAAGATCAGATCTGGTTTTGTCCCTTGTTTTTTAGGAGTTCGCGGCATCAAACGGGACTTGAATTACGCCTGTGCAGTCTCGGGAAATGTTCAATTGTTCTTGGATTTCTTAAAACACACGTTAGTTGAGTATATTGATACCTCAGTCTGCCTGCACATGGATGAAGTAGGTCCAAACTAATTGAAATTCATGTAATCTTATTTTTTGTATCCTTTTTCCAATTTCACAGATGCCCCGAACATCGTTTTACGTACAGGCCATTCAGGAGGTAATTGACAGCAAGGATAATATGATACCCAAAGAGGGTATAATACGCTTTAACCAGATCAACGAGGAGATCAAGACAGCCATGGAGAAGGTGACTCCCCAAATGATAAGAGACATAATCAAAGGACGCGACACAATGATGCAGTATTCAAATAACCTGCAAGAAATTGTTGATGCAATCATCAGTGACATTCACTTCAACACGCTGCATTCGACGCAATCCTTTGAGGACTTCTATGATAAATACGGAATTCATCGCACAGCTGTCAATACCATTGCGTGTCTTTCTATCTTTGTGGTAAGTACACATACATATAAAAGATATATTTATATATATATATATACATATATATATATATATAGTCTATTCTGGTATATTTTCATATTAAGAAACTGAAGGGAAAATCATTCTAAAATTCAAGTTAGAAATTCTTGATTTTAGCATGTTTTTTTGAAGACATTTAAATTAAATTAATAAAATATGGGTATAAAACAAATTAAATTTCAATCAAAAAATTCTAATTTTCGAATTTCTGACACCGTTTGTTTTTGATTTTATGCCGTAATCCCTGATTCTTTTCTGTGTACTCGATCATGATTACAATTAAAACACTTTCAACTAAATTGCCTTTTTTCTATCTTCATTTTAGATTCTTGGGGCTCTGATTGTGGCACTTGTTTGTGGCTGCTTTGCAAGTAGAACAACTGGAGCTGCCTGTTTGTTGTTGTAAGTAGTTGATAATTACTTCATCTTTGGATACAGTATACTAACCAATTTGCAATTTGAGCCATTAGAGCCATTATTTTGATATTCTGCGCCATTTCGTTTATTACACTGGTCGGACTATTCTACTTCATCTTGGGCATTGTGACCTACCACGGTGGCTGTGCCCCGTTCAAGGTAATGGAGGCAAGCGAAGTCTTTCGGAAGCTGGACGCTGTCATCGATTTGAATAAATACATTTCGAGATCTAGTAGTGAAGATGATGCGTCGCCTCCACTGCGAATGTCGAATGCGATTGCGGCTTGTCAGGCTGATCAGTCCATATTCCATCTGTTGAGTGAGAATCATATTTTTGAAATCAATGACTTGGAGAGGCTCACGATATTGACTAGCGAGAATGAAGTTGGCGTTCAGGCAGATCTCAGTCACACACATATTGTGCCAGTTGAGGAACAGAGTAGACTGTTATCCCTAATCAGTTCGAATCTATCGACATATCATAGTGTACATTATCTGGAAAATGTATGCAGACGCTTCACCCCCGTCCCCTTGACAACGTTGGCAGAACAAGTAAGAAAATTGGCCGAAGATCTGTATACGGCGGAGGGAGGTTACTTTAGGACCAGAAACGCTTTGTATACCGCTGCCAAATTTCTGGACTATTATCATAACGAGCTCGTTGTCCCGATGCACAACACCTTCGATGCTCTGAAGCAAAAGCTGCAGCACGTCGATGATCTCATATTATACAATAATATGGATTTTGGATCTAGCATTAAAGTATTGCTCAGAGCGATCATGAGATGCGAAAAGTTTATTCAAAGTCGTGGCAAGGAGTTTGTCAGTTCGCTCATTACCAATCTGACTCAATTTACCCATGTTCAGGTGGGGGAATATATCGATATGGTTATCACCCAGTCGAATACCAATGTCGGACTATGTGAGCCTCTCGCCTACATCTATTTTCGCAGTGTCAACACCATTTGTTCCCGTCTCGTTGATCCCATTGTGAGTTCTCTCTTTTGAAGATTAACATTTTATTTATTTTATTTTATTTTATTTCTATCATAGAATGGACTCTGGATGGGTCTTTTACCCTGTGCTTTTCTCTTCCTGCCCGTCTTGTTTGTGGCCCATCGTCTGATGTGTTTGTTCAGAAAATACGCTGCCTTTGCCGGCAGAGCTGATATTGTAGAGTAAGTGCTTTTATTTGGCTTCAATACACTTATTCCCGACAAATTTATCTTTTTGCCCGAAACTTCATAGTTTTTTGATTTTTTCTTAAAAAAACCGCATAGTAACCGCTTAATAACCGCTTAAGTAACCGCATGCATAACTATTAGTTTCGGTTCAATGAATTGTCAATTTTAAAACTAAATTTGAATTTTAATATTTATTTTAAAGAAAAATCGCATTGAATAAAAACATTTTTTTTAATTATCAAAGTATTTTGGTTTATAAATGTATTAACATATTTGTGTAAATTTTTTGTGAACAAATTGTATACCCGTATTCGAAAACGAAACGAACAAATAACCGTTAACCGTTACGAAACAGAGATATAAAATTATATTTTTATAGGCTTGGACTTAACTGTCCCGCTTGTACGGGTATGCCATATGTGCCCCCTCCAGGTGTGGGGCATTCCGGGGGTCATCAGAAGATTTGCATCTGTCCATCTGTCCATCCGTCTTCAAGAACGGGAGGTGGAGTTACCCGCAATGATGTTCTTATATTTGTGGACCATCCGCAGACGGAAACCTACACCGAGGAAGAGGAAGAGTCACCACTCAGTAAGCGAAAGCAAGACTAGGCTTCTATTTAGTATTAATTTATTAAACTAAACAGAATCCTAGTCTTGCTTTCAGACGTCTAAGTAAAGAAAACATTGATTAAGTGAAGATTGTCATCAGATCTGGCTATGCACTTTGTAATATTATTTTCATACTATAAGAATAAATAAAAGAAAATTTATTCTTGAATTTAGTGTTCTGTTTAGTAATTCAAATTAACGGACTCTTTGTAGAGCAAACTTATCGATGCTTATAATGCGATGTATCTTTATTTCATCTAAATCAGCTTCACAAAAATATTTTGGTATTCTGTTCTGGTATTTTCCAGTTCAAGTTACAGTATTTTGTTCACGATTTAGCTCATGATTGACTGAATAAGTTCATTCGTTCATCTTACTGACCCGTTCATTTGAACGCTTGCAGAACGAGACGACACAACTTTAGTAGTTGTTGTGTGGTACGCGCGTCGAGCTAACGTCCCGTTCGTTTGTTTGTCTTAATTTTTCTCAAGAAATTTTAATTCTTAATTGCTCCAATAATAAAAAAGGTGAATCAGTGTGAATCCCATAGATAACTGAATTAAAGTAACACTCAAATTGCAATGTGCAATATGTAAACAAAGTGATTTATATCGGTTGACCTACCAGACCCACCACCAATTTGTTCTGTGCGTGCAAACAAAGAAAATAAATGGAAAAGAATGTTGTGATGCTAAAGCAGCAAGAAGCAACGGCGGTGCAGTTCAGTGAATAACGACACCTTGCGGCAGTTTTGTGTAGTCTATTTTCACAAAACCCAAACAAGCAGTGCTTGGCAAGACCGCCCCTCACGCCATTAACCAAAAGCTAGTCGCACCAGTCACTCCAGTGTGCTGTAAAGCGCGTTCTCTCGCTCCCGCTTAACGCAAAACGTTTTCTGTGCAATCTACTTGCTACTTTTCTGCGCGCCTGCGACTCCAGAATAAATTCTCCGGCAATCCAATATCAAATTGTTGACATGGCAAAAATAGTGAACTTTTTTGTTTTTTGAGCTAGAGCTCTGAAATTTGTGTCAGGGACATACAGAATTTTTCTCGATTTATTGACATTTGTTGTTTCTCAAATTTCCTGTTATTTCTCAATGTTTTTGGGCTTTTTTCGCAATTTTGCCACCAAAACCAATTTCTAAATAAAGTTAATTATTTTACCTAATTTTGGATTTTGTTGTTTTTTTGAAATTGTTTCTCAATTTTTTTAAATGAATTTTTAAAAATTTCACGTTTTTCCGTTTCAAATTTAGCGCGCACAAATACTAACAAACGCACTAATACTTGCATATTAGCAGCGAAAAGTCACTAATACTTGCATACTAACAGAGAACTGTTACTAACAGGTTAGCTAAGTTGCATTGCAATGTTACTAACATTTCGAGTTAGTTGTTCTCATTGGAATCGGGCAATTGGAATGTTTCTTAACATTCGGCGCTCTTGCGCCTTTTTTTAGTGAATTTTTTCGTTTGTTTTTGGCTCAATAGATAACTTTTAAGTGGCAAGTGCAGTAAGTGATGCTAAAGCAGCATGAAGCAACGGGCGGTGCAGTAGATACACACACATTCAAACACATGCATTTACACACTTGCAAGTGCGAGCATGTGTAAGATTGTATGTAATAATATCCATCAAATTCAAACAGCAAAAGACTGTTTAAGCGACCAGTGCATACATATGTATGCATATTTATATGTGTCTGTATGTATTATGTACAAAAACATGCATTAACATGCAGATATCTGAATTTGGTTTGTGCCTCTGCTAAAATTTGACCCACGCGTGTTAAAAATTCCAATTGGAGCACGAGGGCAAACCGACGAACCCAGGCCACTGGAAGCTGTTGCCAGGATTATGTACAAAGTCGAGATTATGTACAATTTTGTTTTTGATTTAACTGTAAAACGTTTTTAAAAAAAGATTCATTAATTCCCCATAAAGAGTATTACATATTTAATAAGTATAACGTGCCAATTGGACATTTACATATCTAACTGTTGTTATTGTTAAATGAACAAAGAGTGATCCAAAACCCCCAAGTCCACGTTGTTGTTCTGTGTACTTATGTGCGTGTGTGAGTGTGAGTAAAAACTGGCATTGATAGCTAATTGGATTTGGAAGTTACCGTATGTTCATCCACCTCCTCTCCATCATCATCATCATCACCAGAGGCAAAAAAGATACTCAAATACCCTTTATTTACTGTTGTTGGTTGCTGGTGAGTGTGATGAGTGCGACTCGAATTCAGCTTGTTTATTTCAATTTGACGGATTATAACAATTTACTCAACGCTCTGGGCGATGACAATTGGATGAGTGTACTCGGGTACTCGTTGTATTATTCGTAATTCAAGCGCTTATCGCACAAGTCTTTGCCTTCCACTCTTTTCTCCCTTCTTCGCATAAATCATAATTATTTTGATTAATTAATTACTGCAGTCGCGAGATCTAGAGCAGGGCTAAAGCACGCCAGACTTGAATACATTCAACTTCATTTCATGGGTGCATGACAACTTCCGCAGCGACATTCTCACGCAGCTACAGCCGCAGATACAGATACATCCCTGACCTGTGTAAGATACACTCACACATGTAAATACATGCTATTACCTAGATTCTTATGTAGCAGACACACACCGCACAGTGTTAGTCCCCAAATCTAGTTGCCTATGCGCATGTACTATTTATAGCAAAGCGACAACCGGCAGAGATTTACATATTTACCATACAGATGTAAAGTATCTGTATCTCTCTCTCTATATGCCAAATGGAGTTCATAAACAATTCAACTACAACTAGGTAGGTCTTCATAAGTCATCAAAGAAGTCCGTTACCTGCAAGAGACGAGAAGAGTGTGAAAAAGGTGTGAAACCGTATCGTGCATTAATACTCAGTATTCTGCTTCTGCTTCTTCTTCTTTTAGCCATTGTTACTTGTATTTGTACTTCCTGTAACGTTCGTTCTCAACGGGTTTCCGTTCGCCATCAATGCAACAACTTGACTTATTTCTCTTTCCCATTGTCTTTTTTGTGTGCCGCATCGAGATACTCGTTCTCGCACATAAAGATACACAGATACACAGATACATGCATACATATTCAGTACTCTCTTCAGTGCCTTTTGTTTGCCATCTATCTCGCTCGCACGTGTACTTAATTTCAATTGAAAATAGTTCTTTGTGCCAGCTTTTTGATTAGATCCCATTGCGTCTTTCATTTTGCTCAGCAGCTGAGTGCTGTGCTGTATTGTGTTGTGAGTCATCTGTTAGTGGCCGCCAAACCAGTTTCCCAGTTTCGGGCCAATACGAGTCTTGATACCGGTTCTTTCGTAAAATAAAATACATATCTTCACTTCAAACTGACAACCGACCAGATTTCTTTCTAAACTAAAAAGGCCAACACGCCGCGGAATATCAGGGCGTGAGCTGCTAACTTTTCCAATGTTTTCCAAATGAATAAATAAATAATAAAAAAACAATATATACATATGTAACGGTTAACGTAATTAAGCTCAGCAAATTTACGTATTCAACTGTTTTTTGTTTCTTTTGTTTTGTTTAAGAATTTGTCAATATTTGTATTGAAATTGAAACATTAACAAAGAGGTGTGAACAATTTTTGCAGTTGCTATCTGAAACACTTTGTTGTTATTATTCTTGTTTTATTTTGTGTATTAAATAACAAGTATCGGTTGTTAAGTAGATATTACATATCAATTTACTTTAGTATTTAAACAAACCAAATGAATCGGGATTTAATTAAGGCTTTTAATGGACAGCCTTAATAAGCTTAGCATATTTAATTAAATTCCAACTTGTATGTTGCATTAATAACATTAACTGCAAGGTGTAGCGTACTTTATTTATAAGATAACAAAGGCAACTTCTACCACTGTTTGACCTCGATAGGATCGATACTTGGTTACTTAAGCTTTCACTTATTTCTTGTGGCATGCAACGAATGCATTTACATCTTACAGGGGCTCGGCACTAATTATAATAATCGAAATGAGCTGTATTAAGTCAAAGTTTCAGTCCATTAATTGATTTCTTTTGCTGAGTCATTTTTGAATAATTTATGTATTTACTTAATGCATTCAGCAATCGTATTGTTTGTTTTTGTTTTGGATTTTTTTTTTTAATATTCAACATTTTAGTTCAAGGTCAGAGTAATAACTGCTTTATGCTCTTTTGTGTAAACAATGTGCTGCTAAATAATTTCATGGAATTTTTTTCTTTATTTTGTAATTTCTGCTGATAAACAATTCTCGAGTTTCATTCTCAGTTTCTTAGTCACATTACGAAAGGAAATCTAAACACAACAGCGAATAACTCTATTTGTGCAGTCAGCAGATAAACTCAACAACTCTTTATCTAGCGGGGATTCACATACACAAATACACTTTTTTATAAACATAAGTACAACCTACTTATATGACTTATCGTCTTTCGTATTATAACGTGGCGAAAGGCATCTCTCAAGTTTCTGTTCATAAACCTGTTAGGTCTCAAACAGACAAACTGATTCAATTTCAAGAAGTGGGTCGCTTGCCTATTTGTTTCCTTCGTTTTTGGATTGACAACGTCTGTGTCGTAAAAGTGCAAAATCCATATACATAAAAACATTTGCCAGTCCAAGTTGTGCACACACAGCTGAATAAGTTCAGTTATTGTTTATTGGCAAACAAATTCAGTATAATAAACTATAAGAAACTCCCAGAAACACGAAATTTAATTAAAAACTTTCACCTGGGAAATTGTCTATAGAACTTGGGTACAGTGAATTCGCAATAAGTTAAATTTCTACTCTTCAACATTCTGTAGAATAAAAAAGACTTGAACTAAAAAATTTAAATACATAAACTTTAAACTCAATTAAGATACAACAAATAAATTAATTTTATTGCATTTGTTGTAGATTAGCTTAATAGTGAATCTATGCCTTAAATTCTCTCACTCACTGTTTCACTGTAGTTTTGTGGCAAGCCGAGTATAGTCGAGGGCTCCCTACAGTACAGCATCTGCAGCATCAACATCAACATCGAAATC
Source organism: Drosophila subquinaria (assembly GCA_037043405.1). Classification (NCBI taxonomy): domain Eukaryota; kingdom Metazoa; phylum Arthropoda; class Insecta; order Diptera; family Drosophilidae; genus Drosophila; species Drosophila subquinaria. The sequence goes on from JBAMBL010002810.1 coordinate 43,228, forward strand.
ATCAACAGCATCTGCAGCAGCCCCTAAAATGAGTGCGTGGCACCTGCCACAAACTGCGCATGTGCCTGTCATTATCAAGTCTGCAAATTTGTTTATTTTGCTTTGTTGTCTTTTGTTCTGTTTTATTTTGGAGAACGCACAACATTTTCGAGTACATGTGGCTTTAAATTGTGTATTATGTATGCGTCAAAGCGACAAGCGTTTCGATACTAGCCCCCCAAACCAGCCCCTAAACACCCATGAACTGACCCCCAACGCAGCAAATTCTCTGCAAGGGCTTCCAGCTTTGTGTTCCCTCATGTCAAGGCCGTTCAAAGCCTCGGTCGCGCTGTTTATTGGATGTGCTGCCACGCTGCGAACAGATACAGATTTTTCTGCACAGTCGCATCCTTTGAGAAGGCGTCGAAATCGTGCTCAGACAGAAGTAAGCCACCCACAACATAGAATCAGACTGCTGTATGACACTCAACGCTTCTGTTTGGCTTGAACAAAATACAGAGATGGGCCTTTCCAGAACCATAAACATTAAAAAATGCCGTAAACTTAATGGTCATAGCAAATGACCTTTCTACACTTTCCAGAGTCATAACTTTGTCAAAGCAAAAGACATTTTAATGAAAGATACATCCTATTGGAACCATTCAAAGAATATAATATATAAATATCTTTCAAGCGAAAGAATTTTGTGACAATGTTTTGACCTTTAAATAAACAAGAACAAGTGACATTTAAAGTTTGCTTCAATTAAGAGTTAATCTCTCACTCTACTGTTGCTCGTTAAATGTGTAATAACATAACAACTGACACGACAATTAAGGACTGTTAGCAAACGCTGTTCGTGGTCACTTGAAAACAAAGCAAAAAGCCACCATTAAGTGTTTAGATGGCAAAAACAAACAGTAGTAAAAAGTGCACATAAAAAACACAAACTCAAAGATAAGCAGGCGGTAAATGCAAGGCTCTAAAAGTATCTCAATGCGAGTGTGTGTGTGTAAGTGGTGTTTAGTTGTGTGTTGTGACACATTCTGTAGACAGACGACGGGCCAAGGCAAGCGACCAGTCAATGGCTGAAAGACTGACTGTCTATCCAACACCCGACCTCTTTCAATCACCTACACCTCATACTCCCCTTTGCAACTGTCCAGTTGGGTTCAGTTCAGCTCCATTCAGCTTGATTCAGTTCAGACATAAGGTTCAGTGAACTCTGTGCTTTTCGTTTTCTATACACGCATATCAACAAGACATGACTGTCGCACTTAGATACTATGTATATAGTTGTTATTCTCCAAGTGTTTGGGACTTATGGTCATAGATAATGATTCACATGCAAGAATTTCTATACATCATTACAACTCAATATTTGTCAACATTGAGTAGCATTTGTAGCATAAAAATGATAAGAATATTATCTGCTGTAGTTTGCTGTAAAATAACAGTGTTCTCTTCAGCTAAACAACACTGCAAATAATGTTGAGAGTTTTTCATTTGTAAATAATGTACAGTTATAGTGAATATCTTTTTTTTATTCTATTTTTAATCTATAATCTCAACTCACATTTGTTTTCGCATCTTTAGCACAGAACAGCGAGCACACAGAACAATTGCGTGTTTGCCGCTCTGGCGAGCATAGCCTCGGTGGCGCAGTTGGCAGCGCGTAAGTCTCATAATCTTAAGGTCGTGAGTTCGAGCCTCACCCGGGGCATGTAACTTTTTTTTATAAATTAATTTTTTTTTTTCTTTTAACAATAAGAATTGTTTTTTTTAAAGCAGTTTTGTTACGCTACAAACAGATTTGCATCTTTAGTATAGATCTAGATACTCCCGCTTACACATAGTGCTCGCATTCGCTGTCTGTCGTTATTCGTTTTGTTATATGCCTTATTGACTTTAATTGATGTCAAGTGAAGTGTTTATCATAGAACCAGTGGCAGTGTCAGTGGCATGAAGAAGCATTTAAGCATTTGTGCAACGTTGTCTTAAGCAAATAAAATACGCAAAGCTCTTTTCCATTTGTCAATTGCCACAAAGGAAAACGACGCGACACACCCACATTCGAGAATGAGATATGTATTTAAGTGTCTTGCCACGCATTCATTTATATGAATATAAGTTCGAGACATGCTAAAATCGTATTAAGGAGTGTGCCTTTTATTAGTGTTTTTATTTTTATAATATTTGAATCGTTTCATTTGTGTTTCTGCAGTTTACTGACGCGGGAAATGGATGCGCACTCCGGCGATAAGAGGAGCCAAAGCCGGAGCCAAGCGTGTTAGGAGCAGTATTTAATCGACATCAAGAGGACGGCAACATTGATTGTTGGACAGCTACAAAGAATAGCTACAGAACAGAATGACAGCCGATTACCTCAAGCCAAAGGCGACGCGCCACAAAAAAAACAGGGCCGTTAAGCGACGCCATCGGCAAATTGCCTATCTGGCCATATGCAGTCTCAGCGTGATAATATTTGGCTTTGCCTTGGCCACATTAATAAGGCCAGCTCACGCAGATGAGGGCGACGCTGGCAACGCAGTGTGGCGCGAGGGATTCGATGGATTTGGCACCACACATGAAAAGCATAATCAGCCGCATTATCCCAATACCGAATACACACCTTACAAACAGACATCTAACTATACCAAAGCGCCCAAATCCTATACGGCGGCCATGGACCCCGTCTTCAATTTCACTCACTTGGTCTTTGATAAGCTTTTAGCTCGGAAATCCGCGTTACCACCGGGTAAGAGACATGTCAAATCGATCTATTAAAAAAGTCGCTTATTAAAATGTACATCTTTGTTTAATTCTAGGGTATATTGTGGTGAAAAATGAGGACACTCTTGCCCTGGGGCCCAAGGTGGAGCAGAATGATTGGCGTGATCTCGTGGCGCACTACTGGATTGTTCTCATCTGGGTATTTGTCTTGCTGCTCCTCGTTATCATCATACCGTTCGTATCGTAAGTAAAGCTAACAATAGAAAAGAATTCCTATCTTATCTTATGATTTCAATCTGATCTTAGTGTCTGCTATTGCTGCTTTTGCTGCTGTCGCAATTGCAAGGAAGGATGTCCACCCTGCGATAGTGAAAAAGATGCTCGCAGACGTTGCTGCTACGGTATGATGATGTTGCTGTTGATCATTGGACTTCTGTAAGCTCGAATTATAATCAATCATTGATAAAGCATACTAATTGCATTTGTTGAATTTCTAGTTTTGGCGTCATCATTGCATTTGTGACCAATAAAATGCTGGACAATGGCTTTGAAGATACAACTGCAACCATGCGACGTGGCAGCGATGACACCTGCACCTTCCTCAAGGACGTATCCGACAACATTCATCATCTGTTTGTTAAGAACTATGAAGAATTGAACACGAATCTGGCTGGCATATTGAAAGGTGAAGCCGAATCTCTATAACATTTTACTTAAAAGCTGTTGACTCATCTTTGATTGGTTACAGGTGTACATAGACACATATACTTGGACGTAATGGATACCTCGGAACTCAATCTGTTATTTGAAATGGAGCGCATATTCAACAATACACCAAAAGTTGTGACATTGCTGACAACATTACAAAAACTGGACAAGGAACTGCGTTTTAATGCTGCCCAACTGAGAGATTGTAAATAACACAATTTGATTCAATTGATTATTATATTTTGATGCATATCAATTTTCTCTATAATAAGTGCTGCGAGGCGTGAAGCGTGATGTGAACTACGCTTGTACTGTTCTTTGCGGCAGTCGGGAATGCCTTCAGTTCCTCAAGACAACGGAAATTGAATTCCTTGACAGCTCAAAATGTCTGCACTTGGATCTGGTAAAGATTGAATATCTTCATGGGAATATAAGTGATTAATGAGATTATTATATTGCACAGCTACCGAATACTACCCACTACTTGCTCGCCGCCCGGGATATCGTAGACCATCAGACTGCTCTAATACCCAAGAATGCCATAAAGCGTGCTGAAGAGATTGGAAAGCATATTAAGCGAGCGTTAGATCCTCTTACTCCCAAGATTATTCAGGACATCAACAGGGGCCAGGATCTGTTCCGGGAACAGGCGAACAGCATACGCAATGTTATCGATGCAGTTATCACAGATATTCATTCGAATTCAGTATCAACGACCAAATCATTCGACGATATCTATGAAAAGTTTGGCATGGATCGAAGCATCATTAGCATTATTACCTGCGTGCTCCTCTTGATCGTAAGTGCTCTTGCAATAATTAATTCAAATGAATCATTGATCATTTCTCATGTTCCACAACAGGTTCTCTTTTTACTGACCATTTCTATGATCTGTGGCTGCTGTGGACGTCGCCGGCGTGGCTATCGCGATGACTGCTGCAGCAAAGGAACTGGAGCCACATGCCTCTTGTTGTAAGTGCCGAGAGATGCTCCCATAATAAATGAACTATTAACTAATCTGTATACCTATTTTTAGTGCCATCCTGTTAATATTCTGCGTGTTTTCAGTCACTATTCTGATCGGACTCTTCTACTTTATCATGGGCATGGTGACCTATCAAGGTGCCTGTGCCCCTCTGAGAGACCAGGAGCAGAATGAGCTGTTCCGTCAGATCGATTCAGTTATTGATCTCAATCGCTATTTGCCTCATAGTGAAAGTAAAGTAAAGGATTCAACGTTGCCGCCGCTTCGCGTGTCAAGTGCAATTAAAGCCTGTCAAGCCGATCAGTCGATCTTTGAGCTATTGGAAAAGAATAGTTTGTACGATATAAATGATCTAATACGAATCAAGGTTCTACGCGACATTCCAGACACAAAAGTGCCTATATTCAGGGCGGATTACAGTGACTTTAGCGTATTCACAAAAGATGAGAAAGAAGGATTGGGACTTGCACGGGATGGAAACCTATCGAAGTACCAAGGCAGTCTGTATTCAGCTCAAATTTGCAAAAAGATAACACCCGTCGATCTGCCCACAATGGCCAACCAGTTGAGGGATCTACGCTCCAGTCTGTGGAGTCAATGGGGCATCTATGATTGGGCCAGAACTGCATTGGAGAACGAGGCCTTCAATCTAGAGAAAATTAATGATGAATTTTATGGCAAAATCATTACGGGCATTGCGCAAATCACCGAAACAGTAGCTAAAATCGATAAATTAATATTATACAATAACTTGCCCTATGGAGCTTCCATTGCGGCACTGCTCAAGGCATCGGATCGTGCCGAGACCTTTATCAAAGCACGCGGACAGGCATACGTGAATAGATTAATTGACAATGCCACCAAAACGGTGGAGACTCAGATTGACAATTACGTCCAAATGGTGATTGGAGAGTGTAAGAAGAATGTGGGCAAATGCGCCCCACTCTCCTATATCTATGATCGCAGTGTTGATTTGATCTGCAATCGTCTGGTCGATCCAATGGTGAGTTGGCATTTAATGTTGTATTATAAATTAAATTAATTTGTAAATTTCATGTTTGTAGAATGGTTTCTGGGTTGGCGTTCTCCTGTGTGGATTGCTCTTCCTGCCCATACTTTTTGTGGCCCATCGCTTGTTGTGTTTGTACAGAAAAATTGATCCCTATTCGGCGCCAGCTGTGGGCATTGTTGAGGGCGGGTAAGTTGATCGATTTTTACAATCATTATTCTGTCATTCACTGCACGGCCAGAAGCCCTTCCTTCCACGCGGCTGCATTAACGTTGGTGCCACCCATGGGTGCAGGCTTTATAGAGCAATCGACTAACTATTGTGTCTATGATGAAACTAATCAGAATCAAAGTGGTGGTAGTAATCCTCGGGCCTTTATTCTGCTAACGGATGCATCGGCAGAGGCTGAGACAGAGACACAGACTGAGACAACGTTGCCAAGTGGCAGCAAAGGAAACGGAAATGGCAACTGCAATACCAGTGGCAACAGCAAACGCAAACAAGATTAGCTGCATGTTTTAACCATCAAATTGTCACACAATCTAATCTCGTGTCATAATTGTCTCATTCTCATTTCCATATATACTCGTACTCGTACTCGTACTCGTATTTGTCCATCGCTAACACCGCTAACACCGCCAACGCCACAATCCGCACACAGCAGCGACTACTTATACGATGCCTATAGCGAGCGTGAGCGTGAGCACGAGCATGTGCCATTGGCCAAGTAAGCGTTGTTCCCATCCACATGATAACTTACTCCTTTTATATTGTTAACTAACTTACTAATTCTTTAATTGCTTGTGCTGCTTTCAGTGTGCCAAAGAAGCGTCGTAAGGCGTACGAGCGTCGACGGGAACAGCAGGATTATTATGAGGATGCATCGCCGGGCGTATCGCGTAATTCCCGTGGCGGCAATGGCGTGGCCAATGGCGGTGCCGATGGCGCCGCTGGCAGCAGCAACATGCGCTATAACGATGTGGCACCAACGTAAGCATCCCAAGACAACAGCTGTCTCTCTCTCTCTCTCTCTCTCTGCTCCCTTAACCACTTATTAGCCTGACAAACAATTATCGTGTCCTGCCTATCGATTGGTGCAATTGCCACATAATTTACATAGATATACATATATATTTTTAATACATTAACACACACATTTTTGCAATATTGTGGCTAATTATTAATTATGATTGATGGCCGCCCTTTTAATTGCTATTTTTGGTTTCATTTTATTTAGCGCTAAATTTGTGGCTAAAGACACTAGGCCAAAAGCACTGGCGGCAGATGGTTTCTTTTAGGCATTAAAGCCTCGAAGTGCAAATGGTTTTTGGTAATAATTATGTCTGCCTCCCGTCTGTGTGAACACCAACACTCTCAACACTCTCTCGCTGTCTTCGTGTGTGCGAGTGTGTGTGTTTGTGTGTGTGTATGTGTTGTTGCTTTCTGACCTATTCATAAAATGATGCCTCTCAACGTCATTCACATCATTTGAAACAACTTGTGGCCAGTCCAAAGAACATTAACTGGTTTCACCTCATTGCTTTGTTATTATTATTCTTTTTTTTTGCTACCAATTCATCAGTTGATGGCTTGGTCTTGTCTTGTATGGCTAACTACTGCGCCCATTGCCCAGCTCCAAAACGTAACTAACTGCAAACATATTGGCAAAGAAACTAATACAACTAAACGCAGTTTTTGTGTCTCTTTTTGTTGTTTACTTTTTTAATTTTTATTATGAAATGATGACTAATTGATTTCTCCTCTTCACAGGCATTGGGATCATGAACCACCGCGTTACCACAATCCGCCCGTGGCGCCGCCATCATCTGAATATGAACGCCCACCGCCATACTATTATCCAGGTGCCTCCGACCAGGATTAAGAACGTGATGCGTATGTGGACATTTGTTGAAATGGCTTTAAAAAGAAATGGCAAAAAAAGTAATGGAAGAGTCGAAAGGAACGAGGATAAACAACACGCATGAATTTCATTTAGAATATTGCAAGCGAAAACAACTCCCAATTTTACTGAGACTGTAATTTTTTAGTTGAAAAGTTAGTTTTTTATTTAAAGTTATGTAATTTCTATCATCACATGTGTTATAATATTCTTTGGACTGTAACAGACGATCTGCCAGCAATGCAAAATAATGATATACAGATAGAATGTGGAATATAGTAAAGATTAGTTTTAAGCGCGGATCAAAGTAAACGCATATAAAATATTATTTGAATTTAACACACACACACATTGAAAATGTTGCCAAAAGATATATGAAAATGAAAAGAGAGCGATGCGATCCGAATCGGTTGAAATTGAAGAGCATATGCACAGCTAAAGCATTTAATAAGTTAGTGTTAAATGAAAACAGATCACAAGTATACACAACACACCCAAAAGATTCTCATTAATTTATATTGTGCGCAGTCGTGAATTGCAAACAATAATCAATATTTACATACGATTAAATCTATTTAAATCGCATCTCAAAATTTAATGGGACGAATAATACACGTACTAGATATATTTGTATCTGTATTTAAAACCAGAACTGCCATTTTAATTTAGACTATCTGATGAGCAGCTGCAAGTTTTTCGATTGATTTTTGTAGACAAGTGTATTTATTTTCAAAGAAACTAAACACACACAATAACAAGAAGAAACACTTCCTTAAAACCCAAAAAAAGAAAACAAAAAACAAAATGACGCACTTTATAATACGTACGAGTACTTTAAAAATCTGTCATAGTTTAGTAAGTGAAATTTCAACTCAAAAACATAACAACAAAAATAAGAAAACTACATTAAAAAGTTTCAAATTGTATTCTACGAGTATGTCTTCAATTTCAGGGCAAACTGCAAGTAGCCAAAATAAAACAAAAATTAATGAAATTAAGCTAAATACAATTACAAGATATACACACACCCACACCAACACACACACACACACACCAACACACACACACACACACAATTGTATAAGAGTGTACTTTAGTTAAGCAAAAACCAACAAGTATATATGAATGTACGTATGTAACTTGTTCATTTTTTTTATATTTTACTCCTACGTACATTTCATGAATTTCTGCTTAAGTCATTTTTAGAGTTTAAACAATAAGCCAATAATCTGAATCAAAGTTTTAAAGCTAAACAAAAAAGAAAAACAAAAAGAAGCAAATAACAATTACTGTGAAAATATAAATTATAAAAATATTTCAAGTTAAATTTGTTTAATTGAGTATCTGTTTCAGCTTATATTCAGAAGTGAATGGATCAAGGCAGCTACAAAAACCGATTTAAATATTAGCCTAAAAGTAGGCCATGATCGACAACAAAGCTACACACGTTATTTAAATAATAACAACAACAGCAACAATAACAAAAACATTAACAAAGTATCTGGATTCAATGAGAATGCTCAACTGGCAATCGCTAATTTTCATCTTGCCAGGACTGCTGGCGTACACCTGGCCAGGAGATAACAAGAGCAGCGGGCACAACGAGTTGTTTGTCCTAGGAATGCACAATCACACCACCTGGGGAATGACGTTGTGGCAGGATAACTCCTACCAGCTAGACTCCTTTTGCTTGCTTTGGCTGAAGGAACTGCAGAGTTCACAATGTCCTTTTGTAAAGCTGCTGGTTCATTGCGTCATAGCGTTGCCCGTGTATAATCTGTTGCTGATTTTGATTGGGTAAGATTATAGCTTGAAAACTCATTCAAATTCAGTCTAAGCTTCCTTCGTAGTTGGCATCTGAATAGAAGCGCCACGAGCAGTGCCGAGCGTATGTTATTGGTGTTAAGGCCAGTTCCTCAACGGCCGGCGCCTTCTCCCCCCTTGGTTACAGCTTCCCCAGTGTCGTTGCCACCTCTGCCTCCTCCACGTTGCAAGCGACGCTCGGCACCAAAAGCGCCATCAAGTCGCATGCGTTCCTCCCTCAACCCACCCGACAAATATCCCAGTCAAAAGGATCCCTTTGCGTCTGTTGATCACGCCGAGCAATATAAAAATCTGCGAAGGAATCTGATGCGTGTATTGGAAGGACTGCAGCAGCCTGTGCCCGCAATATCGCAGTTGCAGTTGCCGCTGCCATTGCCAATGCCTGCGTCGAAGCCTCTGTTTATTCCCAGAGATTCAATTGATAGAAAGCCAATTCAGTCAACTTCTCTAGAAGAGTCCAAGGCAAAGAAAAAGTCACGAAAATGGTTTCAAAAGGTAGCTAAGCGACTGGGCAAATCCTTTGCAAAGAACAAAAACCACGACCAGGTTCAGGAAGATAGCGAAGTTACGCCAAGCAACAGCAGCAGCGGCAGCAGCAACAAAAATAGCAGCATTATTCAAATGGGTTGGAAACGTTTGAAAATTCGCGCCAGTCGAAGAAGTCAGTTTTATGTGCCATCAGCCAGTAGCTCGGAGACAATCAGCAGCGCCAGCTGTATATATGCCTACTAGGAAGAGCTTAAGCATTGAGAGTACGAAGCAGTTTCAAGCGAAAATCTTTGATCGAACAGAGATATTCCCATGAAAATGCTGCGTCACTCCAGTGCGTCTGCTAACCCTAGATATATATATTTAACTAGCACTTATCGATGGCATTCTGAAATCAGCCATCACCTTGAACCGATCTTAATTTTATTAGAACACATCCGGCAAGGCGACAATGAACAAAAGACTCAAGCGACAAACCCTCTGTCCTCTCATCAATCATAATAAAAACCCGCGCACCATATCTAATCTGGCAAACTGGCGATGGCGATGAAACAACAACGACTACCGGGTGAACTTCAGCTGTATGAGCATGCAGATAGGTTCAGCTGATACCACGTTTCCACCGAAAGCGACTTTATTGTCTCGCCACAATGCTAGGAAGCGAAAACTGTAGCAAGCGCAGGAGGCGGAGAGCGCACCGAAGCGTGCATACGCTGCGCAGAATCATCTATTGTACAGTTATCATAATTATTATATTTATTTTATACTTTCATAAATTTATGACAATCTAAAAATTATGCTATTTTTTTTTTACATAATTTACATTTTATTTTACGTTAGCTAAAAACACATTAAAAACTGATACGACTTTCTTTTAAATTTGTTCTGCATACAAAATTTAACAATTTTTTTTGTGACAGAGTATTTTGAAACAAACGAAATACGATGAAATAGTTAATTGATAGTTAACACATTTTTTATTTTACTTATTTTTTTAATGAATTTATTTAATTTTCTCAAAAAAATTAGATACTCGAAAATAATACCTACAATTCCTTAAAATTGATGTTCAACAAACACTGCGTTCTTCCGTGTGACAAGGCTTCCGCAAGGCCAACGAAAAGTGAAAACTGCCAACATATGATTTTCATAATTTTCAACTTAAAATTAAATCACGTTTCTTATCAGCAAATGTTGTTGTAGTTGCAGTTGTTGCTTTTGTTGTTGTTGGCGTCGGTGAGTGCCTTTCTTTTTCAACAATTACCAAAATAACAGCAGCAGCAAGCGGACAGCAACAATAACAACAACGATAACTACAACTACAACAAGAGTAATAACAATGAAATTTCACTTTCAATTTGTGTGTAAAAACAAAAGACTTAAGACACGAACTGAACGCAGTCATAGTCGCAATCGCAATCGAAGTCGCAGTGAAGGTTAAGTTGCCCGATTTGATATTCAATTGGTATAACGGTTTCGAAAGCCAAAATGGCCGCCAAGTTTAGCGACAGTCAATGCACTCTCGCCCACCGCATAGATAATGTGGCATTACCTGATACAGATCAATTCTTATGTGTGTTTGTATTTGTATGTGTGTAATACGCACTTTTTTTTGGCCTTCGTGGCTGGTGTGAAATTTTATTTAAGTTGCCGCAATGTGAAATAGAGCATTGCATTTCCATTTCACATTCGGCTGCTGTGCAAACTTTTCTCGTGAAAACTGGCACAGAATTGCAACAACAACAACAAAAATTAAAGCAACAACAACAACAACAGTTGTTGCCAGAGCGGCAAGCAGATTGCAAGCGGCACGCAATACGCATTAAAATGCACACAATTAAGTTGTGCAAATGATTTACAGTGAAAGGCAGTGAAATTTATGGCATGCAAAGCGTGAGAAGCGAGATCAAAAGGAACAAGCTCTTGTGCCATATATTTAAGCATTAGAATTGTAGAATTTATTGCGATACGATGCAAAACGGAGTCACAGTCCGTTAAGAGACACTCAAGACAGCCGGCTATTGGCACTTTCGCTTTTATTTGAGCACCATTTGTTGTTGTTGCTGCTTTGGGGCGTGTTCAGTAATCACTGGACTTTTGAAACCCTTTCCAATTACACACACACACACACACATAATACAATATGCAAATGAATTAGCTTTAGGTTGTTTGGCTTTCTATCCGTGTGTGTGAAATAAGAAAATAAACTGAATATTTTATGCATAAAATATATTACGATTACAGTAACTAAACATTTTGTAAATCATAATTTTTATACTTATTTACATTTCAAAGATGCGTCGCATTTTATGCAAATAAAACTCGTTTGAACTTAACAAATCTGATAAGTTGTCTGATATCTTTGTGCAATCAATCCTTGTCCTCTTAACAGTGCACTCGCTGTAAAGCTTAACAGTGGAGCTCTGTTAGCTTAACAGCGAGCAAGTTTGCCGCTCAAGTCACATTTTGAGTGACGCGAAAGAACGGCACAAAAGCAACGCAGCAAAAATTAAATTTTCCATGCAGCTCACACGAAACAACAGTTTTTGTTATTGTTTTTCGTTTTTTTTTATGTTGCGGTTATTCGTATATGGCATTTGCTTGGACGTGGCCGCGACTTAAAGACTCAAAGCGGGTAGCGTAGGGGGAGGGGGGAGCTCAGAGCAACTTCACTCAATTTTGCCGTTTACTTTTGAGCCACAAGTTTGCTGCTGGCGTTGTCGTTGCCGTTGTCGTTGTCGTTGTCGTCTTGGCAGCTGGCCGCGACTGCGCACAAATCAGTTTCAGTTTTTCAGTCCAACGTGCGAGTTCGCAGTTCGAGTAACGGTTTCAAGTTGGCAACACTTTATTGTGTGTGGCGGCAGGAGTTGAGTTTCGAATTTTAATTTGTATTTGAATTCCATTTAAATTGTTGAGTGTTTGCAGCGCGTGCGCAGCGTTTTTTTCGGGCAGCAAAAGCCCCAAAAAAAAAGAAGCAAACAAGAAAACAAAACAAAACAGAAAAGAGAGACACACATAGACGCGTGTCCAAAACTTGCAGTGTAGTGTAGTTTTATATAATTTAATCAACAAATTCTGGATAAGTGTGTGTATTTCACAGCGGAAAGAAAATGGTGAGTGCAAGTATTCGTAATGTGCCACATAAAGTGTGTCAGGCATGTCACAAAATAAAATAAAGAAAAAATAAATGAAGAAAAAAATAAAATTATCATATTTACTACGAGAATTACAACAACAAAAAAGCATGCCAAACTATGAATATACTCGTAACTAAGTATGAATATTGAAAGTCAGCGAATGGAAAAATGAATGTTAAAGCAAAACTGGAGAACAGACAGACGGACAGACTGACAGGACAGACTGAAAGACAGACTAACTGGCTGGCTGACTGACTTGGCTAACTTGGCTACTTGGCTGCTTGGCTGGCTTTTAAGAATAGTGACTGCGATTACGGGTTCTGTCTGTTTGCCAGACCGAAGTTGAAGGCAAACCTGTCAAAAGACAATGGCTATAAAAAAAAGCAAAACGTGAATACAAATTATGAACGAATTGCCAAGAGTACGAGGCATAAATATTTTCTGTTGTTTTCAGTTTCGCTTTTAATTTTGGTCAAAATACAACAAATCCAGTAAAATGCGCTTTTACTTCCTTGGGCGAATGAATCCATTTTCCATTATTCCATTTTCCATTATGGCTAACAGCACGCCATCAACATCAACAGCAACAGCAGCAACGGCTGAAACGGCAGCAACTGGCCACGCCTCAATTTGGCACAGTCAAGTAAAAGTCGCTGTCAAACAATAACTAGTTTTTTCTGTCTATGCGTGTGTGTGTGTGTGTGAGTGTATTTTACAACAATTAATATTTGCAAAAACAAATAAAATGAAGGAAAAACTTAAGACCGAAAGAAACCTACAACTGCTGCCACTCAGCCGTCGTCGTCGTCGTCTAGTATTGGCAAATCATTGGCCAAGCGGCCCAAAAACTGGTCTCGAAAAATTGAAAAATCCGCAAAAAATTAGGTTTGAAATAGTTGAAACGAGTCGCCGAAGTCTCGAAACATGTGGAAAAACGAGCCACAAAAATGGTTTAAAACAAATAAAAAGGCAAAAGGCAATAGGTTGGCTTATAAATTAAACATCTTTTGAAGTTGGCCTAAACTAAATCTATTGTTATTTCAACTATTGTTAAAGTTTTGGTGCACTTTCCTAGTTATTTCTGATTTTTTCTGTCTAATTAGTTAAGGCACCGCCTTCGGAGGCCCCGCCCTTCAGCTGCTGCTGCTGCTGTCACGCCCCCTTTGGACCACGCGCTATTGACAGCCATGACTGACATGTGCAGCAGTTATTTTGTTATTTTGCTTTTGTTGGTACACTGAAAAACTCTCACTTTCATTTGAAGCTTGACAATTGAATGAACACTCGCACAGCACTCACAACACTCACGACACTCACAGAATTTGTTTGTGAAAACAAAACAAACAATTCAAATAACGAGTCAGCTTTTACGATAGACCCGGCATGTGTTTACATTTTAAACAAAAGTTAATAGTAGACATGCACACAAACACACGCACACACACACACACTCACTTAGATATTATAATTGCACACTGCACAAGAGACAGACTTTCTCCCAAAAAATAAAAAACAAAACAAAAAGCAAAACGCAAGAAACTTTGCTGTATTTGTCGGAAGTTGGCAGCGTGCCAACAGGGCGTATGCGTAATGCGAGGCAAGGCAATTGCGAAAGGGCTTAATCAGAAACAACACATTTTACATATATATTATATATGTATATAATAAATTCAGTCAGCTTGGTTTTCAGTTAAATGCTTTCCTTTCCATGAGCCAAGTCCATGATTAACTATTTCAATGAGAAGAAAAAGGAAACTGCATGATTCATGGCAAAATAAATATGTATTATTAAATTGAAACTACTTAAAAGCGCCTTAAGCAAATGATCAACTTTATGTTAAGAATGCAACCAACTTGGCAAACATTTACTCGATTATGCCCTAAAAGAGGGTATTTTAGCTGTCATGTCAAATATGTAACACATTATAAGAGAAAAAATAATTAAAGTGAAAGGATTTTTTTTGATTGATCAAAAATAAATTTAACAACTTTAAACAGTTTACAGTAAATAATATTTTATTTATTTTATTTGTGATTTTTTATAGTATTTAACTGATTTATTAATGATCCAATAAAAGTGTAGTCATTACTTAAAATAGTTTAGTCAACTTTACAGATTATTTAATTTATATTCAAGATTTTTATTGTGTTTATTCGGTGTCAAAATAATTTAGCATAGGGCATTAAAGCTTCGACGTGCCGTAGAATAGATGTTCTGTCTTGATTTTATTTTATTTTTTTTCATTTTTTATCTGAGATATGCGAGTCACAATTGCTTTGGCCTAGCCCTGACAGGCGAACTACAGCTACAAATACAACTGCAACTGCAACAACGACTTTAGCTTCAGTTGCAGCTGCAGTTGAGTGTCGAGCTGAAGCTGATGCTGAGTGGGTAGCTCAATTGTCAGTGCCGCACTTTAAACAATACACACACAAACACACACACATCTTTACAAACAAACCATAAAACAGAAATGAGGTTTGCAATTCACTTTTATGCTGATTTCTATGCGAATTTGCAAATGTACAAAAAACAAAAGTCAATGGGAAAGGCAAATGGCGAATGCATCAATTGGTTATTGAACTGACTTAAAGTTGGCTTATAGGTATAGCTGGCAATATGTTAGCCAGCCAAGTGTTTAAGACCATAGCAAATAGCATTTGTTGATTTTTCCAGCCCAAGACTCGAGCAGGAAGTGCGTCTAAGCTCAAAACAAACAAAAGATTCGAAGCATTTTGTTTGCTCATTCAAATAAGTAAAGCTAACGCGGAATATGTCGCATAATTACCTCACACACACACACACACACACACAGTGTGTGTTCAATGTCAACTCCGAGTGGAGCTAAATAAAACAAGCTATAAAGCTAATTATGAGCTGACATTATGGATACACATATATCAATCACTTGGTCAAAACAATGGAAACGAGGGACAATCAAATCGACACACAAAACTAAAAAACTCAATCAAAATTCAGCTTTGTTGTTATATAAAAATGTATAAGTATTTTTAATGTATATATAATAGCTAATGGCTAATTCGCTCCAGGGTCCCCAGGTCAGCAGAGAGTTAAGTTAAAACATAATCGAAAACAGCAAATCATTATCAGTCAAAAAATAATATAGTCGAAAATTCCATCGACCTGCTAAACACCAAATGCTAAATGCTGCTAATGAAAATATACGAATAGCCAGACGAGTTACGAATACAAATGCGAATAACGATGAATCTAAATTCGAATACGATTGCGAGTATCTGTATCTTGATATATCTTTAGCTATATCAAACTTTCAAACAGTTGCACAACATTTTGTGTTATCTTTTCGTACGACGTTTGGCAACTTTTCACTATTTTTTATTTATCATCATTTATTTATTTTTATTTTTATATTTTGTGTCTATTCGCTTCATAATTAAACTAATTAACTGTGTTGGTAATTTGTTTTCATTTGGTTTTTGGCCCTTCCGCTGAAGCGACACTTAACCGGTCTCGTATCTTTTATTTTGTTGGCCATAAATTCAACTGACAATGCCAATAAAAATGTTTGACTTAATACCGTTTGGCCTGTCTAGGCCATAAACA
The DNA here is from genome assembly GCA_037043405.1 of Drosophila subquinaria. Lineage (NCBI taxonomy): Eukaryota > Metazoa > Arthropoda > Insecta > Diptera > Drosophilidae > Drosophila > Drosophila subquinaria. The sequence goes on from JBAMBL010002810.1 coordinate 59,578, forward strand.
TGGTTTTAGCCGCTCTATAAACTGGCCAGCCTCGAGCCTCATTTAATTTGAATATCTTTCTGTATACATACATACACTTATTTACTTGCGAGTAGTATATAAAAAATTAACAAATATACAATACTTGAATTGGATGGTTTAATTTAACGATGCGCAAACTGGTTTGTTTTGTTTTTGTTTTTGTTTTTGGTCTTTGATTTGATTTGATTAAACTGAAAAGGTTAAATTTGAACAATGGCCTCAAGTTAATGTGGCTTCTACTAGTTACTCGTACTAAAGAAAGCAACGACGAGCCACAAATAACAAACTAAACATGGCATTAACTTGCAAATAACACAAATTTCACTTTGATGCGCTTTGTTTGTCTAGTGTTTTTTTTGTAGTCTTTTGTTTTTTTCTTGTTTTGTTTATTAATAAAAGCGCATATGCTTTACGTAAGGAGGCGGCTGCTGTTGTGCACATACTCTCACACACACACACATACACACAGTTAGTTAGTTATGACATAATGTCCGGGCCTGGCAGTTCCTTATTGTTGTTAGAGCTGCCTTTGGGCGCACGCCTCTCCCATCAAACAAAAATATGCATGAGAAACCAGAAACCAGAAACAAAATGACATCCCGTAACCAGGTCCAACACTCTGGCACATACTATCGCACCTACCTGTAACGAACATCTCCATAAAGTAATTTAACTTTAAACTACAATATAAATATTCATAACATGTTGTTTCACATGCACTTTTAAATTAACCAATTTAATATTTATTAAATCTTTCTTTAATATTAATTTATTTATATTTTAAACTCACATCGGAGCATAGAAAGTCATAACATGATTAGACTAAAATTGAAGATTTTTAGGGGCGTTATGCGCTCTGAGTTTTTCAGCCCGTTAGCTGCAATTAGCTGGCCAAGTATGTCGCTTAAGTCTTTTGTTGCGCCAGCCAAGTATAGAGTGCTAATGAGATCCCCTCCTCCCCCGCCTGCCCCCAAAAGACTGGTCTTAACATTAATGTGACACTGATAAATTGCCAAATTCTAGACGAGGCCAAACAACTGAAACTGGTAACGTGGGCTGTTCTTCTCAGCTCAGCTCTGGGTCGGAAACAAATGGACATAAATTTTATTGACATTATGAACAAGACCGCTAAATGTAGGAAATGGCCAACTGCACAGATCAACAACAGCAACAGATCATGAGTGGAACGGAAGTTGTGTGCAGTCAACTGTTGAGATCTCAGCTCAACTGTGGAAGTGGCATTGCAGCCAAAAGAATAATGGCCATAGAGATTTTCTAGCTTTTGTTTTTTTGCTTTTTTTTTATTTATTTGTTTCTTTGCTTAATTGCTGACTCATTGTGGCAAAGACGCACGTTTGGGGTATTAAATCTCAACAATTTATTGGGTGCATTGCGCTGTTTAACCCACTAGAGAATGTTCTCAACCAGACTGGAGCATACTCGTATCCAGCTTGGAGCTGAATTCCAGCTGTTTGAAACTGGTGTGAACGGCCGTTTCAGGGTTATGCTATAAGCAGGAAGTAACGGGCACAGCACAGCACAGTTCCACACCCAAGACTTACAGCATCAGTTGGAGTGCGAGTTCGAGTACTCGAATGTGGTAATTCGAGTCGATTGGTGGTTTGCTTTTGGCCAGTTTGAGAGGTGCGCAATTTTAGCATTATTCTAATTGGTCAGTGAACCAGTTTTTTTTTACCAGCACTGCACTTAATGAGCACTGACTCACGCTCTCTTTATAAGCCCAGCCAGCCAGCCATCAAGTCTGTCTGTCCAGTTGTCCAGCTGCTTGCTGTTTCCAAGCCAAACTTGTTTCTGTTTCTTTGGCCAGATTGCGCAAGGTCGTCTGGTCAGGACAGGTGCTCAAGCGCAAGCGATTTAACTCAATTGTAAGGCGCACAAAATAACGCCGCACCGCCTAAAAACAATCAAAGGCCCAACCAACAAATGTAACACAAGTTTTCATAAAAGCCAAATTATCATAGCCCAAAACAAAAAACGTTGCCAAACAGTTATGAGTGCGGCGTTTATTAATGCCGTTAAATTAATGCTTTTACATATATGCACACACACATACATATTTCTATACATTTAAGCTCGCGCGTGTCGCCAGCTGAACAGCGGGTTTTCTTTTTTCCATTTTGATGTTTTTTATTTTATTTTTATTTTTATTTATACGCCTCACCTTGAGCTTAATTTCGGTCAAGCCAAAAGGCATTCAACTTAATTAAATATAACTGCACTAAACTGACGGCGACAGTTGACGCTAAACTAAACGAAAATTTCAATAAATTTCATTAAATTCATCACACAGACAGCAGCAAACAGCAAACAGCAAATGCATTTTGCAGCCACGAAATACATGCACAAAACGAAAGACTTAAGCGACAAACGTGCGCCGACATCGGCAGCCGCAGCGGACCATGATTAATGCAACTTTTGCGCAATTTGAGCCGCATGCTGAAAATATTGAAAGAGCACTCAATAAACGCAGCTTTAAATAAATACAATATAAAAAACAAAAATTAAATAAAATGAAAAATGAGTAACAATCATAAAAAATGAAAGAAATAACTTTTATGCAAATGAATTGCATTTTTTGCGCTTTCTTGCGTCCCAGCGAAAACGATTCCAACTCAGCAGACAGATTAAAATAAGTATTACAGTCTTCTCAGTTATCGCCATGTGGTTGAAAGACTTAGGATTACGTTTTCTGAGGAGGCAAAGAGTGGAGTTAAATGATCATAATTATCAGCATTTCAAATGAGCTGTTAAACTTAAAGTGAAGGCTCCATAAAGCTGGCGATTAACAGCAGCTGAGGGAGCTGTCTGTTAGCAAAGATTTCACTGTATTATAACAATTTCAATTCATTTTTAATTTTCCCAACAATTGAAAAAATAACCAATCTTGCGCCAGGAATGCAGTTAGCTGCTTCTCTCTCTCTCTCTCTCACACACTCTCTATCTCACTATCTTACTGTCTGTCTTTCTGTGTGTCTATTATTTATTGACTTTTATTTAGTGCTGTCGTAATCAGCAAAACAGTAATCAACAAATCCAACACAACACAACTAGCCACGACTTTCGCACTCCCAAACGATTCGCAAGCCAAAACAAATCCACCCAAGCTCCGGCTTCAATGGATCGATTGGAGCTATGGGAGCTTTGGAAGCCCACTGGCTTAGTCCGATACATGGATACACGGACTTAGCTAATGATACTTGCAATGGGGTCTTAGACAATTGCCCGAAATGGACAAAACAATAATTTACGTAACTCAAGACATGTGCAAAGATTTGTACGAATGCGTGTTTGAATGATTTGCTAAATTTCGCTGAATAAAAAATTTATAAAAAAGCGGCAGCTGAAAGAAATCCAAAAGCGGCCCGTTTACATGGAATCCGGCTGGGGTTCTGGGCTTTTCGCTTTCGCACAAAAGAAAATGAAAGGCATTTAGACATGTTTTCACCTTTTTTCTTATTTCCGCGCCGCGAACCGAGAGAGCGAGATGGAGCATAAAACCAGTTGGTCTGGTCAAGTCGCTGTTGCCGGTCGACGCAATAAGGAACATATTTTTTTTCTTTTAAATAAGAGTTGTACGATTTTTTTGTTTTCTTGCGCCTGCGCATTAAAATTTATAATTTATGCATTAATTTGGTTGGCTCGTTTTAAAGCAAAGCGAAAACATTTAAATGAATCGCCAAAAAGATTTAGCAAATTATAGAAGATAAGTCTATAAACCAGTTTTACTTTTCTTAGTCTTTTTTTTGGGTATTAGATTAGCTCTGCTGCATCTTGATCAAACGATCTAAGCCCCAAAAAGGTGGCAATATCCAGAGAAGTATGTGTAGTACGATTTATGGACTTGTCGGAGTGTTTATGGCAGGGCCAGGCTATAAATTATTGTTGTTTATAAAAATGTTATAGCCTTTGTCTCAGCTCTGTGACCTTGGCCATACTTCAATTAGTCAGTGCATGTGGCTTTAGCCACAGGGCGTGACTCCGTTGCCTCTAACTGTAACTGTAACTTATCAGATCGTTATGAAACGACTCACGTTTGTGCCAATTTTGGCCATTTCTTTCAAAGCGTTAACAGCCTAACTGTGTGTGAAAGGCCATAGCCCAGAGTTGTGTAAGGTGTTCTTAATGACGCTGCCAAATGCTAATGCCCCCTTGCATACCAATCAGTCAGCTTCTATGAATTTAGGTGAATGTGGCCAAGACGACGATTTGTCTTCTTAAAACTAGCTTTGGCAATAGAAAAATGTGATTTTTAAACAATTGCTAGCAATTAAACTGATGTTGTAAAAAATAATAATATTCACTTAATTAACTAATTAATTTAAATATAAATGAAACTTAATTAACCAGTTTTGCTTGGTCACATTAATTTCGACATATTTATTGCTTAGTGTTTTGTTACTAACAATAGTTATAAATCAGCATGATAATTGAATTTGTAATGCCTATTGCGAATGCTTGTGAATTATAAATGGGAATTGGAAATTAAAAAGTGAATTCGGAATGGTGTAGGCTTAAAGCATAGGCTACTTATACTTACTCCATAAGTAATGATAATGTTCAAAGTCAAGATGTCACTTGAGTGGATGTTGTCATTGCCATTGTCATTGTTGTGTTTGTGTTTGCTACCGAAAACTGAAGATGTCACCGAAAATTGCTTCAGATGCAACACAAAAGAAAAACATACATACATATGCATAATTATTTACAAAAAAAATAAGACTAAATAATTTTAATTAGTTGTTGGGGCAATCGAGTGTCCGTCTGGGCATATTGTTTGTCAGCAGCTGCGGGGTTGGGGGTTGGGGGCACCGTCTCCGGCTCGTGAACTGGGTCAATGTCAAGACGCGTCATTATCGCGGCTTTGTTTGTATTTTTGTGGGCGCCACAGCGCGGTGTGAACAAACTGGAGTGGAGTGAAGTGGCCGAAAGGGCCGGCGAAAACGTTGTAAACGGCAAACATGCTCCGACCTTCTCTCGACAACCGACAGCGGACAGACAGCAGACGACAGACGAGAGCAAATTAAAAACCATTTCTGACAGTGCTCGAAACAAGTGCCACGTAATTTGCCGAAAGTTGACGTGCCCCCCACATAAATCATTTTATCTCTTGCACATCAAGCGAATAACTGTGATTAATTGCTATCTACACGTTTTCGTGTTGTTATTTCTTTTACAGTTGCCACCGCGATTGCTGCGAATTGCCTTTGTGATATGCCTGCTGGTTGTATTGCTCTCCCCCTCCACAGACAGCGCGCAGAGTAAGTAAAAATGTATTTCATTTTAAAGAGCATATTTAAAATAAAAATAAAGATAAAAAACAAGGGGACACCCGGGTTTGAACCGGGGACCTCTCGATCTGCAGTCGAATGCTCTACCACTGAGCTATATCCCCACTTATGCAACACGCGGCAATTTACTAAAGAACATCTACGATATTTTAGTACAGCATTCAATTTATATAATCATTTTCTGTGTAGGCGAGTCTTCTACACGCTTTCAAACTATTTCTGTTCCAATCTTTCTGCAGAGGCGGAAATTGATAAACTGTTGTTGTTTTTTGTTGGTATTGCTGTTGAACTGTGATTACTTTTATCTGCAACAATATCACGTAACAGCACAAACATATTTCCTAAATGACTTGCCATTATCTGTAGTACATAGTTTGTTAAATCTACAAAATTAAACTTTAAGGCAGTTGAATTACTTTGCAAATCAATCGTGTTACATAACGCCTTTGTCATTTGATTTGAGATCAGTAAGAGCCCTTAAAGTAAAGGTAATATCCATTTCATATTATGTACATACATATTATTAATGAATTTCACATTTAATAAATTGTTTTCTCTTTTTATGTAACTTAAAGGCATTTCTTCAAATAATTATTGAATGTGAAATTTTTTAATAGTTGTTGTCAGACCTAGAAAAACTAGTTTATGTTCATTAAAAACAAAAAAATTATACTAAAATTAACATTTTAATTATCTTAAACTAATATTTAAAATTTAAAAAAGAAAAAAATCAGGGGACACCCGGGTTTGAACCGGGGACCTCTCGATCTGCAGTCGAATGCTCTACCACTGAGCTATATCCCCATGCCATCACCGCATGGCTAAGCTCATACTTAAGCGTATTCTTAGTGCTTGATAGAGTTTTCTTTATGCTTAACCCCTAGCTGGCTACAATAAAATGCTGCAATGTTGTAAAACAACAGCATCTTGCACTTTACAACAACTAAAAGAAAATTTGGGCTTGTTGTCATTACATAAGAAAAAACCAAATCGATAATTCTTGTATTAGTGATATAAAAATTACAAATTTAACAGCTTTATGATAAAAATAAATCAATGAGTAAAATATAGACTTTAATATTTGATTTTAATTAATCGTTTTAACTAACTATTCCAAACCCCTTTTCTTTTTAATACCAATAAAGAGAGTATCCTTAATACTAAATAGTAATCAAAAAGTTTCACTTAGGGGACACCCGGGTTTGAACCGGGGACCTCTCGATCTGCAGTCGAATGCTCTACCACTGAGCTATATCCCCATGGAGAGATCTCCACAGTATGGAGCTACAGTCTCCAAGCAAAGCAATGATGTTATTTTAAAATCAATAAACGCAACACGTACAAAATTCAGCATGAGTAATGCAACTAAAAGTTAGATAACAAAATAACGAAATTTAAAAAAAATCAACAAAAAAGTTTACTAAGGGGACACCCGGGTTTGAACCGGGGACCTCTCGATCTGCAGTCGAATGCTCTACCACTGAGCTATATCCCCAGTTGAGTTGCCAGCGACTCAGCCCGCACTAGAGGTACTCGACACAGCGAATGCTAAAAATACACACTCCGAGCAATGGCACCAACACAACCACAACTTGCATTTCTGTGTGGGCCATGCGCAGTAAAAGGCACGTTAAAGGAAAGATTGGATTTAAACCGGTTAAACAGTATACGAGATAATTTCGCTTTGTTATTTCAGCTGTGGAGACAATTTAATATTGTTAAATTTAATATCACGAAAAACAGGTCTGCGCAATGACCATTTTAATTGTCCAAGCATTTAGGAAGAGCGTGTACCATTAATAAATACATATGGGGACCATTCATTAGTTGTCTTCATTATGGCTGATTGTCAGAATTAATAAGACTTGAAACGATACTCTATCTGTGGGTACTTGTCATTTATATATGCATAAATCTAAAAGACAAATGGCCTGGAAAATAATCAAAGTTAATTTGCCAACTGACAACGAAGAGCTCGCAGCTGAAACAGAAACTGAAGATGAAGATGACAATCCGTACATTCATTTAAAATAATTGTCACTCGACACACTCAACTGACTGACAGTCAATTGCGATTGCGATTGAGATTGTGATCTCTCGAGGTTGCGATAGCCATACAATTGATTGATGATGAGTGGGAAACCAGTTGCTGCTTAAAGTTTAATCTATTGCCATCGGTAGCCAATTTAAAGAGTTGTTAGCAAAGGTCAAGTTGTCGGTGGGCGGAGAGTGGAGATTGTTGATGATTATAAAATTTAATTAATTTTCTTACCAATATTTTATTTATTTTTGGCTTTGCAGCCAAGACGCGTCGGCGCATGCGACGACCCACAACAGTTGCCAGTTCGACCAAGAAGGCCACTGAATCGCCTGTGGCCCAGAAGCGCATAGACCAGGAACCCGCCTCCACAACCAGCGTCAGTCGTACCCGACTCCGCTCCAAGTCGAAGTTACGTGGCGGTTCCGCTGCCGCCGCCGGAGCGGCTGTCGGCGGTGCAGCCCTCGTGGCCAGCGGTTCATCGCTGAAGGGCAAGAAGACAAAGGTGGATGATGGCACACCAAAGATTGTTTGCTACTACACCAACTGGTCGCAGTATCGTGTCAAGATCGGCAAGTTTGTGCCGGAGGATATTCCCGCCGATCTCTGCACACACATTATCTTCGCCTTTGGCTGGCTGAAGAAGGGCAAACTGAGCTCCTACGAGTCCAACGATGAGACCAAGGACAATGTGCCCGGACTCTACGAACGCATGATGACTCTGCGCAAAGCGAATCCCAAATTGAAGGTAATTAATCCCTGATCAAATTTGACTTCAATTGGTTATCATCTTATTAAATCTTCTGCAGATTTTGCTGGCTCTGGGTGGTTGGTCTTTTGGCACACAGAAGTTCAAGGACATGTCGGCCACACGCTATACTCGCCAGACCTTTGTCTACTCCGCCATTCCCTTCCTGCGCAAACGTGGCTTCGATGGTCTCGACATGGATTGGGAGTATCCCAAGGGCACGGATGACAAGAAGAACTTTGTGCTCTTGCTGAAGGAGCTGCGTGAAGCCTTCGAAGCGGAAGCTCAGGAACTGAAACAGCCACGTCTCTTGCTCTCCGCCGCCGTGCCCGTGGGTCCGGATAATATTCGTGGGGGCTACGATGTGCCCGCCATTGCCAGCTATCTGGACTTTATCAATCTGATGGCCTACGATTTCCACGGCAAATGGGAGCGCGAAACTGGACACAATGCACCACTGTAAGTCGAAATAGCCAGTATTTTTAATTGAAAGTAATAAGTGTTAAATATTAAATAATAATATATGATATTTTAGTATATTATATATTTTTAAAAATTTTGTTTGTCCACATTTTTGATTTATTTTATATATTTGGGATTTTACAATATCTGAATCTTATTAAATTATATTTTAAATTTTAAATTTTGTTTTCGGCTTTTATGAGTTCATAAAATGTTTTCACATTTTCACTTATCAAATAATAATATTTGATATTTTAGTATATTATCTATTTTTTTAATATTTTTTTTGTCCACATTTTTTATCTTTTTGTTATATATTTCGGCTTTTAGAAATTCTTGATCTTATCAAATTTTTCGACAGATTATTATATGTTGTTATTTTAAATTTAAACATTTTTTTTTTCTTTCTTTCGGCTTTTATGAGTTTTCAGATTTGTTTGCATTTTCAAACTTTTAACACCCACTTTATTTACAGCTATGCTCCTTCCACGGACTCCGAATGGCGCAAGCAGCTTTCTGTGGACAATGCCGCCAGTTTGTGGGTTAAAATGGGCGCACCTAAGGAGAAGCTGATCATTGGCATGCCCACCTATGGACGCTCCTTTACGCTGGCCAGCACCGATAAGCATGGTCCGAATGCTCCGGCCACTGGCGGTGGACGTGAGGGTGTCTATACCAAGGAAAGTGGTTTCCTCGCCTACTACGAGATCTGTGAGATGTTGCTGAACGGCGCCGTCTACGTTTGGGACGAGGAGATGAAGGTGCCTTACCTGGTTGATGGTGATCAGTGGGTGGGATTCGATGATGAGCGTGCGATCAGAAACAAAATGCATTGGATCAAATCGAATGGCTTTGGTGGCGCCATGGTCTGGACCGTTGACATGGACGATTTCAAGGGTGACGTGTGCGGTGGCAATGTCAAGTATCCATTGATTGGAGCCATGAGGGAAGAGTTGCTCGGCATTTCCCGTGGCAAGGAGGCCAAGGATGTTAACTGGACAGCGGTGGCAGCCACTTTCGAGGATATCGAGGAGGTGACTTAAACTGCGTTATATTCTGAAACCTTAGCTAATCATTAATACTCGTTGCAGAAACCCGAACCCATTAAGATTTCAGTGGATGAGGTAATCAGCAAGGTGCGCAAACCTCATGTACAGAAGAAGCAACGCGTCAAGTCGGGAGCAAATGCCATAGATAAAAACAGTAAGTGCATTTTTACGTATCTTGTTCAAAAATGAACAATTTCTGTAATCAGTAAAATACGACATAAATATTTTCTTATTTTATAAGACAGCTTTAGGCGAACTATAAAAAATAACAAATATGTTTACTTTATTTTAAAGAACTTTAAGTTTTCCTCACATTTTGTATATGAATGGTATTAAAGTATGTTCAATGTTTCATATAACAAAACTACCTTCCATTTAAAATTATTATATATTTGATGATAGAAATTAAATTGTCATCTACGGATTTTAATAAAAAAAATGTTTAAAAAAACAATATAAAAAAACCTCTTTACGAGACAAAAGTCTAGTGACGAAAACATTTTCATGTCCCAAAATTTCTAATATCCAATTTTGTGAAAAATATTATTTTTAAATAATTTATATGTAAAACTTAATATTATTCGTCACAAAATTGGATATTAGAAATTTTGGGACATGGAAATGTTTTCGTCACCAGACTTTTATCTCGTAAAGAGGTTTTTTTATAAGATTTTATGTACAAAGAATCAAAGATTATTTCCATTTAAAATTGTAATATTTTTGTTGCAAGCATTTAATGTTCAACTCCAAATTTTTGTCTATAAAATGCGTTGATATTTAACTTCTTTTTATTTAAGTGTAGACTCAACTAAGCATCTTATTTATTTCCTTTCATTGACCTTGCAGCTCGTCCCGCTCAAGTCTTTTGTTATCTGACCAGCTGGTCGGCCAAACGTCCTGGCGCTGGAAAGTTCGGTCCCGACAACATTGATCCCAAGCTCTGCACGCACATTGTCTACGCGTTTGCCACTTTGCAGGATTACAAGCTGACGGAGGCGAGCGACGATGATCCCGAGAACTATGAGAGTCTCATTGACTTGCGTGAGGCGAATCCCGATCTGCAGATTCTCCTGGCCATTGGTGGCTGGGCCTTTGGCTCGACGCCATTCAAGGAGCTCACCTCGAATGTTTTCCGCATGAATCAGTTCGTCTACGAGGCCATCGATTTTCTGCGTGATTACAAGTTCAACGGATTGGATGTCGACTGGGAGTATCCACGTGGCGTTGAGGATCGCATTGCCTATGTGAATCTTTTGCGTGAATTGCGTGTGGCTTTTGAGGGAGAAGCCAAATCGTCGGGCTTGCCACGCCTACTCCTAACTGCTGCCGTTCCCGCCTCCTTTGAGGCCATTGCCGCTGGCTATGATGTGCCTGAGATCTCGAAATATCTGGACTTTATCAACGTGATGACCTACGATTTCCATGGTCAATGGGAACGCACTGTTGGCCACAATTCGCCACTGTTTCCTCTGGAGTCGGCGACGGGCTATCAGAAGAAACTGACTGTCGATTTCAGTGCCCGCGAATGGGTTAAACAGGGTGCACCCAAGGAGAAGCTGCTCATCGGCATGCCCACCTATGGACGCAGCTTTGAGCTGGTCAATGACACACAATTCGACATTGGATCTCCATCATCGGGAGGCGGCAAGGCGGGCAAGTTCACCAACGAGGCGGGCTTCCTCAGCTACTACGAGGTGTGCACCTTCCTGGCCGCGGACAACACCACGCTGGTCTGGGACTCGGAGCAGCAGGTGCCCTTCGCCTACAAAGGCAACCAATGGGTGGGCTTCGACGATGAACGTTCGCTCAAGACAAAGGTGAGTTCCCAATTCTGTATATCTTTAAAATCTAAACTAACATTGGTATTTTCTAAAGACGGAATGGCTTAAGGAACAAGGTTTCGGTGGCATTATGGTCTGGTCCATTGACATGGACGACTTCACTGGCCGCTGCGGCAATGGCAAATATCCCCTGTTGTCTGCCCTCAGCGATGAGCTCAAGGAGTATAAGGTGGCACTCGAATACGATGGACCCTACGAATCCCATGGACCACGCGGTGCCTACACGACAAAAGATCGTAAGTTCAAGAGTAATACGATTTGGGAATACTTATTAATTTTTCTTTAATCAAAACCTTCTTAGCAAAAAATTAATATTTTTATATTTACTGAATTTAATAAGTAAAAAATTATTCTAAGTATATACGAACGTCGAAAAATATTACTCAGAATACGAAAATTCGGAAAAAACTTTAGAAACACAAAATTAGAAATCGAAAAATTAGGAATCCAAAATTACGAATCCGAAATTAGGAATACAGTTATAAGGAATCCAAAATAAGGAAGATAAAAATTGAGAAAACAAAAATGGGGAGGACAAAAATAAGGAAAGAATTTAACCAATGACAGAAAAACCAAAGATACTTTTCCCAATTTTTTTTCCTAATTTTTTTCCTAATACTATACTCCAAGTATTTTTCTTTGTTGAAATTCCTAATTTATGATTCCTAATTTTTTCTTCCCAATTTTGGCTTCCTAAAATTGTATTCTTGTTTTTTTTTTCTTTTTAAAATTCCTTAAAAAAGTTTCGGAGTTCGTATGAGGTACCTAAAAAATAGTTATGTGATAAAGTTAGCCAAGTATTTCAGTAAACATAATATACATATTAAAAAGGAATCACCTTTATGAAATAATTTAAATTGATTGTAAAGAAACTCTTCAGAAATTAATACATTCTCTTATTGTCCAGCTCACGATGTTACCTGCGCGGAGGAGGAGGGACATATTAGCTACCACAAGGATTGGGCCGACTGCACACACTATTATATGTGCGAGGGTGAACGTAAACATCACATGCCATGTCCTGCCAACCTTGTCTTCAATCCCAATGAGAATGTCTGCGATTGGCCCGAGAATGTTGAGGGTTGTCACGCGCCAACGGAGGCGCCTGCCTAAGACCACAACCAAGAGTTGGATTTTTGTAAAGGCCTTATTTTGTTGGCCCACAGCAAGTTGTTAATACGAGTACGAGTATACATATAGTATGAAACGATGTCCTAGTTTTAGTCTAAAAATTGCGATTTAGTTTTGCTCTTTTGCTGCCTCCCTCCCCCACCCCTACTCAACACTAACTCGAAGAAAAAACAAACAAATCAAATACTCAAAAACTTTGCTAAAGTTCAGCTGAATTTTTTGTACTAAATGTAAGCTTAATTAAATATATAGAATTTAAGTAGTTTTTATGTTTTAGCTAAAAATGAATGCACAACTTTTATGTAGTTGCCCCCCTAACAAAAAATCAAAAAACAACAAAAGTTAATACAGCTTTCGCATTTCTTTTCGTTGGGTTCGAATATATTATTAAAACAAAACAAAAATAAAAATAAAGGGTATATAGAAGCGATCTAACTTTTATATATTAAACTGTGATAATCACAATAAGAGCAAACAGAAGTTTATCAAAATTATATACTCATCAAAAAACGAATCTTCTAATTTACTACAATTCCATCTGCAACTCATTCTAAATTTGCCTGCCCTCTAAAACGAAAGTTGTACATTTTCAAGTTTTAACTATAAAATTTGTATTATACGTTGTAATTACTTAGTTAAAATAAAACACACTTCCAAAACATAAACAACTCTATCTTTTAATTCTGATGAGTGATTCACTTAGGCTAATTTATTAATATTATTACCTAAATAAAATATTCTTAACAGACAAAACCTTTTAACTACGCTGTGGTCCATCGCATTGGTATTATAGGATAAAACTAATAATCTTATCTAATATTTTAGGACTTACTTCAATTTAATTCAAATGCATTTTAAAATGGCCCGATTTTGCAATCAGGCACTAGCAAAAATTATTTTAGACTCATTAGAGTGCTCCTCTCCACGGAAATCTTTAGTAAAAGGCGAAAGATTTATTCGACAACTGAAGAGAAGCCAGAGTAATTTAACATAGCACACAGCAAGCTATGCCAATCTCTCGCGGCCAGAACTGGTTGTGAATTACAAGCGCTTCAGCTGTAAAATAAACACGCAAAATATGTGGCATACTTAGCGGCGTCAACAATTCAACCACCACAGTTGAGTCTCTTTATGCTCGAACTGCGCATGTGCCGTTCAAGCGAACTCGGACCAGACATACATACATACTTATGTACAACTAAAATATCCTTTGAGGGACCTCCTCAACAGGTCGCAACGATCGCAATTGGAAAGCTTGAATTACTGAACTGTCAAGATGCATTAAGCATAATTATTTACATAACAAATTAGCTCTAATTCAGCTAAAAGAAAATTGCAGGTAGCTATGTACATTACCGATGCAGCCAAGTTTCGAGGTGTTCTTTCTCAAATATTGCAACCGATGATCAACTTTAAAATGCAATATATATTTTAAATAAATATCTGTTAAAAGCGAAACATTAAAGTTAAATTTTGAAGTCCGTTTCAGTCGTCTGCTAAATAATAGGATTATGTTATTTGACATATTCTGCAGTGTTTTCTACCAACGCTGCTAAGTAGTTAAGAAATATACTACAAAAAGATCATTTTAATTTAACTCCAGTTTTACTTAACATATTGTGGAGCATTTTCTGCTACTTTTGTCATATAGAACAAATACGAGTACTACAGCAAAGGAATTTGAATTCAACGTCTCTATGGCCACAAGGATATAATTATCATAATTATAACAAGATGATCCGCTGGGTTAAGCCATTACCAATGCTATTTCTTTATGTACACTTCCTATACCGCCCAAGAAAATAAAAAACTCTGTAAACGCATTTATTTAAACATTTTATTATTTTTTTTATTGGTTTTCTCAAAAAGTTTTCTTTTACATTTTTTGTTTTTGCAGGTTTTCTCGTTTTCTGTTTTTGTTTTTATAACTACATAATTAATTAGTCTTACTTTGAAGTATACAATAACTTAATAAAAAAAGTACATGTACGCATTTATGATTGACAAACAGAAAAGCGTTTGAAGAAAAGGAGTACAAAATAAACAAAATGAAAAAAAATATTGTAAAGTTGGAAAAATCGATGTAAACAAAAGCTAACAAAAACCAACAAATATTTAGTATGGGGTGTGGTGTGTCAGCAACGAAATAATTTTAGAAACAGATGAAGCAGGAGATAAATGAACGAGCCAGAGCAACTGTTGAGCATTCAGCTGGAAAAGTGAGTCTGTTGGACGTAAATCATAAGGTTACTTGTAAATTTTAAATGTTTTTGTTTTCTTTTGCTGGTTGGTGGTTGTTGTTCTTGTAGTTGTTGTTGTTGTTGTAGAGTGGTTGAAGCCATTTCATTAAGTTCTCAACTTTTTGGTTTTTTGTTTTGGATTTCTCTCGGTTTCGTGATATGCGGCCGCGCAGGCGCAACGCGACTTTTGCTCCATTGGCGCTAATTGGGATTTAGTATTTAAAATAATATATACATATACATAAATACATATATATTTAAATAGACAGACTTTTTCGGTAATTTTGTTGTTGTACTTGCAATTTTGAGAGCGTGCATTGTAAAGGTGTGAGTGTGTTTGTTTTAAATAATTATAAATATTGCATCAAGAGTTGTACATTACATACATACATAAATAGAAAAAATAACGAAAATAAGATATATAAATATAATATGTATATACATATCACGCTGTGTGGCCTAGACGATTTCGTTATCTTCTTTGTTATTGTTATTTTTTCATTCGTTCATTATTATTATTATGTTTTTGTTTTGTTTATGTTTTTTTGAGCAACTTGCTAAGTCGCGCTGTGCGTCGCTTTGCATGTTCTTCTTCTTCTTCATCTTTCTCTTAAACCAACAATTTCCATATTCTTTTTCGTTTTTTTGTTTTTTCTTTTTTTACAAATAGATTTTTTCATTTCCATTTCTCTTGCTTAAATCGTTTTTTAAAAAATATTTCGCTATAAAAATATTAGTTGAAAAATAAGAAATGTTTCATTTTTGTGTTTGGTTGTTCTTGTTGTTGTTGTTTTTGCTGTAGGGGAATTTAGGCAGGCGCTCAGACAATGCTTAAAACATTTCATGTGGTTCCTTGTTTGTTTTGTTGGTTGTTGTTTTTACATTTCTTTTTGTTGCTTAACATTCTCGCACTGCACAATTTTTGTTAGATTTATTTTACAATTTTTTTTTGTTTAGTTTAGTTTTTATAGATTTTTTTATAATACATATAAATACTTTCTTTCTCTTCTTCTCTTTAGCTCTGTAAAAATAGATCAACTTTCTCATTTTGCTCATTTTTCGTACTTTAAAGTTTTCGTTTCGTTTTTTGTTTTAACAAATTTTGCAAGTTTTCTTTTTTTTGTTGTTTTTCAATTTTTTCTTTCGTTTACATTTTTTTGTATATATTTTTTTTTTTTGAATTGTTTTCATTTTTTTTTGGAGAGATTTCGTTTTCAAAAAGTTGTTGCTCCTTTTCTGTTTGTTGTTTGTTGTTGGTTTATTTGATGTTTGTTGGTTGTTTGTTTATCTGTGTAAGTTTAAATGCCTAAAATGTAGTTAAGATCTAACATAACATTGGATATCAGTTGTTGTTTGTTTGTTTTCATTCATTTTTATCATTTATCATTATCATTATTGTTTATCTTTATCTTTTTGCTTGGCTTAACAATATAAATCTGCGTATGTAGTTTATGTTTATTTATTTAATTTAATTATTTGTTGTTCATTATGTTTTACTCGGCATACGCCTAAAAATGTCTTAGTTATATAATGAATGTTTTTTCTTTTCTTTCTCTTTTTTTTTTATATATATATTAAACCATTTAATTGTAGTTGCTTGTGGTCGAGTAGTGGGAGGGGAAGAGGTAGGGGCTGGGGACACAAGGCGTGGCTTAAATGAGCTGCGCGTGTTTCTTCTTCTTATTGTTGTTAATGATGATCATGATGATGATAAAGATGATGAAAATGTTGCTGTTGTTGTTGTTTCGGTTGTTTAAGTGTTTTCAGTTGGCCGCACTCGACATCAGTTCGGAGAATGCGTTCTCCAGACAATTCTTGAGTTCAGCATAGGAGACAATTAGTACCGATTGCTCATCGCGTGACATGAGTTGCACCTAGAAAACGATCGATTAATATTTATACATTTAATTCCAAATGCAACATTCACTTACACGCTCGATTGAGCCAGCATCCAGCTTATTGAGGCATTGTACAATGTGTGCGTGATCCAGCCAGGGTCGGCCATCCTCAGTGACGGAATGGAATAAAAAATCACGGAATAATTTCAGCATATATCTATCACCAGTCTCTGACCAAGTGCAATCCAAATTGAAGCTATAAATAGACAATACATAAGTACACATGTTATACAAAGTAATCTTTACATTTTTGAAACCTACTCGGGTCGTTCATTGATGCTGTTTAGTTTAACCAATATGCGATACAGACGACCGTTCTCCATCTCCTTGGCCAGCTCATCATCCTGCATATCAACTTGGGCCTGCAGAGCATCCAGTTGCGTATAGAAACGTGCACCAATCATGGGCATCAGATCCGTTACAGAGCGGCGGTTATTCGTGGTGAAGAGGTAACTACAAATTAAACAAATAAACATATAATTCAATAACAAACAACTCAATGATATGACGACTTAAGCTTACACAATAAAATTACGTAGATCGGTGGAATAGTTACGGGTCACCATATCAATGCTAGACTGTACATTATCACGCTGCACGGACTGCAGACAGCGACAGGCCAACGCTAATACTAAGCGACCCAATGCGGTTAGATCATCCTGCAAGACAACAAATCAAGCACTTAGTTTAGCTCGTACATTACACTATGCAACAAACGTGTTACCTGCTGATGCATGTTGACCAAGGCCAAGGGATTTGCCGCATTTGGATCGAATTGCGTGATATCCGAGACACAACAGGAGCTAAAACGCACACGTTTCCCAGTCACAATGATCTTAGTGGGATCTAGGATTCTAAATGGACAAGAGAAGCAATCAATTAAGACGAAATTAAAGAGTTAAGAGAAATTGCACTTACTTGCAGGCCAAACCCGCCTGGTGTATGGCCCGTAGACCTGCGGTTAACTGCATTATTATTGACCAAATTGTCGATTCTGGCAGCAATGGTCCGTTATTTGTGCGCTGCATGTTGCTCTTATGACTGTCAAAGAAAACAACAGTTCAAATTTGATTTGAAACTAGATCTGGGGCGTACTACACTCACCTGAAGGGGCGTGCCTCGCCTTGGAATGGATCTGTGTAGCCGTTGGTCTCGGGCGTTGGCGTAAAGTATTTGGCTAGCAATGTCTGTGAGCCGGGATAATAGTCGTACACTAATACTAATGCTGTAAACGGAGATTAAATAAAGTATTGTAGTAATCAATCAAAAAAAAAAAGGTACAGTAATTATTAAAAAAAAAAATGCCAAAAAATAGCTTGTTGTCTAGTCAATAAATATATATTCTCAATTACTTATTTCAGCCTAACAGCAAGTACGATTTATATTTATTGATCTGATGAAGTCATGCCACAAATTTGTAATCAAACATTTTGTTTTTTTTTAAACTTCCTGACTCTTTTATTTTTGTATTATTTCAATTTTTGATATAAAATTATATAAAATTTATTTTCATTTAATTTAATTTACTAAAAAAAGTGTTCAAAAATGATAAAGAAACATTTTCGATCATATAAAGAATAAATGTATTTTTGATCAATATTCACAGCTGAATTGATTTATTATTACTAACGTCTATCTTCAAGACTATAGGAGCTAGACACCCCAAATTTAATAAGTAGGTTGTATTACAACTTAATTTCAAATTTTGAACCCTTCAACTTGATGTCACTTACAGTTATCACCAAATGCTTTTGTTGTAAACACCTCACGCAGTTGCACAACATTCGTGTGCTGCAGCTTCTTCCACATCTCCACGAGCGTCATACACTTTGTGGACTGCAAGCGAAAACCTGCAATAAACATCACAATCAGTCAATCAATCACAATGAACATTATATAGTCAGTTCTAACCGTGCAATCTTCTCAGGCAATACTTGAATCCTGTGCTATTGTGCGTGGCGCGGTATGTGCTCGCTGGTAACGTCAGTTTGTTGTGCATCGCTTGGGTTGGCGGCTCTAAAGGATAAAGCGCATGATAGTTATCCACCTCGAGGGGCAGGGCATGTTGTGCCGCCTCCGCAGCGTCCATAATCAGATTGGAGATCTCGTTGCGGGCAAGAATATCGGTGCGCATCTCATCGGGCATAAAGAACGCCGACTCCAGCTGCGTCTTTGGTTGCATGGCAATCACATTGGACGCTGGACCCGGATACACATGCCCCGTATACATCATTTGCGAGGGAACTGCACTCAGTGGCGCCACCGCATTGACAACGCCATGATGGGCCGGATGCGCTGGATGTGCGGCATCCACAACCACCGAGTTGACCACCGGCTGGTTGTTCTGTGCATTGGCAGTTGGATAAAAGTATATGGTGCCGCCGACATTCTCCTGACAAGTCAATAGAGATAGAGATGGAGAGAGCATTAATATAAGAAGAGACAAGTCAAAAGTTGTGAGGTAACTAGGAATTAAAGCCGAAACGAATATCGGTTTCAGTTACGGTTTCGGTTATGTTCCCATTTAGGTATTCAGTTATCGGTTACGCAAAAGCTTTGAATAAAGGTTTCGTAACGGTGAACCGGTTTTTGTATGTTTCGGTTTTGAAATAAAAATTCAAAATTAAACATTAGAAAATTTAAATCAAAAATTAAATTTCAAAATGGAAAATAAAAAAGAAAATCAAAAATAAAATATTAAACTAATAACAAAATATCAGAAATTGAAAACAAGACTTAAAAGTCGGAAAAAATAGAAATAGTTCAAAATTTTTCGTTTTAAATTATTTTTACCTTGTTTTTTAAATTCCTTTAAATACTTTTAAAATTGTATTTTAAAGTTACACCATAACTTTAAAAGTTACACCACAATTTGCAATTTTTAAGTAACAATTGAAAATAAATTTTTTTTCAATTTTTTTTTCTAATTTTTTTAATAAAAATTAAAAAAAAAAACGTTTTATTTGAAAACCCGAAATTAACACGTATAAATTAAACGGTTTCTAAACGTTTATTTCGGTTTACCGAGCTTTGATTTAAAGGTTTCGGTCAAATGAATATTTTTTTTTTCGGTTACGGTTTCAGTTACGGTTTTAAATTTCAATCGGTTTTTACCGGTTAAAGGTTACGGTTTCGGTTAGGGTTTTAGTCCCTGAAGGTAACTCACCTGATGCACGCTCGCTGGCAATGTGGTTGGTATGGGCGAGGCGCCGTGCGGTGTCATGCCATGTGGCGGCGACTTCTCGCCACCGATGAGCGCTGCCGTTGGCGAATCCTGGCGCATCATTGCGTTGCGCGACTTGAGCGGCGTCTGGGCGGACATGCTGCTGACAAATGGCGCCGCGGCGGGATTCGGTGGTGCGCTGCCACTAATTGCAATGGGCGCCGAGCTGGCCGTTACAGTTACAGCATTCACCACCGATGGTTGTTGTTGTTGCTGCTGCTTCTGGTGTTGCTGTTGTTGTTGTGCAATGGAAACTGTCGCAGCGGATGTTGTTTTCTGCATGGAGAGTATGGAAGCATTGCTGCCATTTGACGTCTTGCTGATGCTCACGGATGCTGTGGATGCGGTTGCTGTTACCGTTGCTGCTGCTGCGGCGGCGGCTGCAGCTGCTGTTAACCCATTGACGCCGTTTAGGCCATTATTCATGTGATATGGTGGGTAAAAGTTGGGAGACGAATTGATGCGCGTTGGAATGAATTCGGGCGATTGTGGCGTTACCTATATACAATTAAAAATCGATTTAGTTTTATGTTAAATTGTATATAAATTGCAACAAGTCATCAAACAATCACACACAGTAGAGGAAGGAGATGATGGGGGGAGAGTAACGATTCGACTAACGATCTACTAACACAGGTTGGAATTCTTTTTACCTGAGACTTTTTATTAACTGCTAGGGGCGAGTCCAAGTTAAGTAGTGAGAACCCATTATTACCGTTAGCATTACCATTACCGTTACCATTACCGTTATTCAGCCCAAAGCCCGTCGTTGTGGTAACATTCTGTCGATTCTGATAGTTCAGATAGACAGAGTGAGACGGCATGCGCAGAGAAACAGAGTGAACGAAAGAGAGAGAGAGAGAGTGATAAACTGATTGAATAACGAAAAGATAGAGCAGAGGCTAGTCATTGATTTGTATTGGTGTGGGTGTCAAATACATATATTGGTTTCTATGTTTGTATGAGTGTATATTAGCTCAAACATTATCTTATCTGCCATTCACAATTTTCTTTTAAATTACAAATGACAATTTAGGTTGAGAATTCAGTAATTCTAAACATATATATTTGTCAATTGATTTAATTTATGTATTTATTTAGCTATTTAATTTTCTCCATTCAGCTTTAATTATTTCCAGTGTAGAGTCGCTTTAGCCACTCTCACTTTTAATTGGTCTACTTTGCCTAAATTAAATTACTGCGCAATAAGTTTTTAATGATCATCAAAGCACTTGCTTTGCAAATACTTTTTAATAAATGCTCTACGCTTCACACTCTTGCGAAGGGTATTTAAATTTAGATAGGCAATATGCAACGCTTTTAAAAATAGAATTGTGAAATTTATATATTTAAAAGGTAAATGAAGAAATCTCTAAATATTCTCAAATTTTAAAGAATCACCAGTCTCAATTGATTCCGGAGTTAATTGAAAATTCTAAGAAACTAAAAACTAATAAATAAATCATATTTGAATATAACTTCTGTTTCTAACATTCGTTTTTACAAAGTTATTATACATTGTATTACTGATTTAAAATAGGTGCAGGGTATAAAAATATCCATCATTGTATGTTTTATTAAGTGTCTGCTAATAATTTGCGAATTTAATTGCAGCAGTTTCCATAGATCTAATTAAAGGGAATACAAAATTCAGCATTTCCCCAAATAACAATATTTAATGGCTTTAATTTATTTATTTATTTTTCAATGATGTTCAAAATATGTAAAATCCATGCATAAACACAAATTATTGTTATTGTTTTGCGTTTTATATTCCGATATACAAGTATATACAAATACATATCTAAGTGTATTCGAAAAAAGTCGGTCAAGTGTACAAATACACTTGCAAATGCTCATGTATGTATCATATGTACATGTATCTGTATCTGTATCTGAACAGACATTGCACATGGATTGAAATTAAATTGTTCAAGCAAATTGAGTGAAAACAAATACAAATAAAACAAAATAAAAAAATACATAAAGCATAATTAAAAGTACAACAATCGCAGCTCTGTCAGCGCCGACGCAAACTGACAAGTTAAACAAACTTCAGACGAGGCAATCAAATATAAATACATACATATCACATACATACATATGTATGTATGTATGCATGTATGTACATATCTTGTCTCGTCAATTAAACAGCTGTTTGTTGTTGCACCACTTGCACACACGCACTTTGTACTTTGTTGTGTGTATGTGTGTAATAGTTAATAAGCTCATTTTGCTGTGGGGGTTGGGCGTTGGGGGCGTGTCAAGTGGGTGTTGGGCAGGGTCATTCGTCAAGTCGCCAGCTCGAATAAAAAAAATATACATATAAACATTTGTAAAGTCAATTGCATGACTCTCAAACTGTTGTTAAGTCACATCATATGCATGTCAAACTGTAATGGAATAAACAACAACAGCAACAATAACACTTACCATATAAGTGGCGAGTTTACTCTCAGAGGGTATACCGTTAGTGGGTGAGAAGAAAATTGGATCCATAGCAGCCGTATCTGCAAAAAGATAGAAAGAGATGGATAGCAAGAGTGATGATTAGAAATCAATTAAATAAACATAAATAGATATTCTCAATAAGTTTGTGTCTGTGTGTGTGTTTGTATTTGTGTGTGCACTCTAGGCCAGCGAGCGAGAGAGAGAAAGAGAGACATGGACAGAGAGAAAAAGGTGGCGGGGGGTGGTGGGAGGTCGTGCGATTGCAATGCACAGTTGTGTTTGTTGATATTTTTTTTGTTTTGCTTTTTTGTTTTGTTTTGTGTCGCCCGTTATCGATAAAACGATAACGCGCGCGCTTATTTTTGGAGCACATACAAACAGCACTCATACAATAACATTTATTGTTGTTCTGCTGGCTTTTTAGAGTATGTAAATAAAAAAGCAAAGACGCAATTTGTTAAATTTCCATGTCTGCGGGTAAACAACAAAATACGAAAACATTTTAATGACAAATCCAACAACAACAACAAAAAACCTGCGAAATTTGCGTCTCCAAAATGGAAGGTGTGATGAAAGGCAAAAGATACCCGCCTCTCTCTCTCTCGCTTTTTCGCTCTCCTTTCACCACTCTAGCCTAATTGATGTTTTCGTTAATTCTATCTATTTTCGTCCCCTTCCCATACAGATCTCTACATATAAAATATTGTTGCACTTGTGCACTCACAAAATCGAAACGAAGTGAAAAGTAAAACACACAGAAAGTAAAATACATTCTGAAAAGCAGACAAAATTCTTGCAGCGGGAGGGAAAGGGGGAGTGGGAGGAGAGGGGTGTTTCATATGGGCCAATGCCTTTTGGCAGCGCAGCAAGCAATGCGAAAAAACAAGTAATAATGCTATAGTTAAGACTACTAGACTAGAAAATACCCCCGTTTTTATATTTATTCCATTATTAATTATTTACTCCATTATTTTATATTATATTCTAGATTTTGCAAATTTTTATAATGCTTAAAAGATATTTAGTCAAAGGAAAACACATCTATTTGTTATTTCTAATTTATTTACATTTGGCTTATTTAAACTGTCAAAATTCAGCAAACACTGAAAGCATATTGGTATTGGAAATAATTCTAAATTCAGAAAAAAAGATGTAATATGTGATAACGATATTTGGGGTTATTTGAAAGTTATTTTTAAAAAACTGTTAGTACTTAGGCCAACTCTAGAATAAATACCCAGCATTATCAGCTGAAACAAATAATCCGAATGCAATTAAGAACTTCACTGAACTGGTTCGTTTGGGGTTTTTTTTTTTTAAATGTATTGTATTATCAGTATTTATATACCCAGACTGTTTTTAGGGGGAATACAAGGTATAAAAAAGTGATATTGGCCTTGAAAAAAATTCGTGCATGTATTTATCAAAAAAAAAAACAAAAAAAAAAAAACAGGAATACATAAATAAATAAATACAAAATTTCATTTTATATATGTATGTATGTATTTAGTATTTAGCTGCGTTGGCAATCACTTGTGCTTTCTGTTTGCGGTTACTCATTTAATTTATCTGAAAAGCAGCAAATGAAAATAATAAAAATAATTAATTAAATGCATGTGATGATGCTGAAGTTAATAATTTGGATTGTGTAAATAATTAAGTCTATGATCTGTTGAAAAGTCACAATCAGGTGTTGTTTACAATTTGAAAGCAATTGGTTAGAACTTACTTGAGCATGCTCAGTGCACGTAAAACCGGTGAGAACGAGTTACGTTTGCATATATACATACATGTGTATATAATATTATGTACATACGTACGTATTGTGTACGTGTATTTCTCTGAACGTTTTCACTTTACATAAATTGACTGCTACTGGCAGTTTGTTGGCATGACGTCGGCAGAAACCAACAACTAAATAATGTAGTTGATTTTGTTGTTGCTGCTGCTTTTGCGGTAAAACAGACAGCTGTGTTTTGCTTCAAAGATCACGAACGCGTTCATGAAAACATCACAAGCACACACACACTCACATACACATACTTGCGCTCTCTGGCGTAAAAAAGAAACTTTAACACACACTTCAATTAAGTGTACGATCGAAGGGAAGTGGAAGGGGGCTAAAGGTTTGTGGCGCTGAGCCAAGCAATCGTTATGTCACGTTGTATGAATGCCGCAGCGTTTACCGTTATGTATTACGCTGCTGCTCAAATATTGTATGCATGTAAATGTAAATGTAAACGCTATGCAAAGCTTTCGTCAATGTAAAAAAAGGCGCAACGATCGCGAGAAACGAACTGCGCGGCGGCACGGCCCACAGTCAACTGACTACGAGAGCGCAGGCGGCGAAGGTGTGAGCATTAAAGAACACAGAAAGAGAGAGAGAGAGAGCGCCACAGTATCAGTGTTGTGTGTTGTGGCAGAACGCAAGCAGTGTTCAGAACTTCTAGGGCTAAAATGGCTAATTTGATCAAAGGAGTAGCTAGAAAAAGCTTAAGTTATTAAAGCACACAAATAAAATTTATTCAGTCTTAGAGGTGAGTAAAAAATATTCAAAAAGCTTTTAAATATAAAAAGGTTTAACAAAGTTGTTAGAACTTGCAAAAACTAGTCAATTCAATTTTTAGCTACTTAATAGCTAAAGTGGCCATACTGCGCGACAGCGAATTGAGAGAAGAGCGCAAGTGCGAGAGCGCCTGCAGCAAATGAGAGCAGCAAGGTGCTGACTCTCAAACTGTAAACGTCAACAGGCTAGAGTGGGAGTGCGCGTATGTGTGTGTGTGTGTGTGTGTGTATGAATAACATCTGTCTGTAAACAAGAAGAAAACAACAACAAGCATTTTGTTTACATTTGCTGCAATTGGGCACAGTTTGAATAGCACTCGAGTGCAAATGCAATGACCCCTTGCATGCTAAACAGTTGCCATGATCATGATCATGTGTTAGCCATTAGCACCCCATTTGCTTGTCCCCCAAAATAATACTCACTGGGGGGTGTGTTTTGTGGGTGTGTTATTACTGTATTATTTAATAATATTTGCAGTCCATTTGCTTTGATTGCATGAGAGAGGGGAATGTGTTAACACATATGTGTATTCTATAGTACACTGCAATTGACATCGGTTATCAGGCATTAAACGCTCAACTTTTGCATATACTAGACATTTGTTTGTATATTGCGCTGAGAGGGCGGGCACACGTGTCTCGCAATGTAACCTATCAGAGCAACAATTTACAATCTGCCATCATATAATCACAATATGTATACAAACTAATAGAGTGCTCAGTGCCTTTTATATTGTTGAACTGCTCTCACTCTCAGGCATTGTTATCAGTGTTATCAATCCAGAACTTTACTCACTGTTGCGGTTGCAAACCTTGAATCAACACTAAGTTTATAAATCTATTAAAATTTAATTGAAAATAAATAAATGAGAAGTGAAATATAATGAGCAAGAGCACGAACAGCTGATTAAGAGCTTTTGAGCTTAACTTTAAGCTCAGTCTAAGTTTGAGTACTTGAAACTTAATTAATAAAAATATTTGAAAGATTAATGATTAAGAGATAATAAAATGGCAATGGAAATTTAATCAGAAACATACATATATCAAAATTAAAATATTTTACAATAATACAGTTAAGCTACCCTAGAAAGAACTATTTTATAAGCAAATCATTTTTTGATTTAATCAAAATGAAGATAATTTTAAAGAAAGATACTTGATCTACTTTAGGTTCTTCTTAGGGTAGTTTGACTGTATATATTGTACAATTTGCAACTGTCATTGCTTTTGTTCTTGGTCTCAAAACTTGGTCAAAGAACGGTTTTCACATTATGGTTATTGTATGGTGTGATCTCTGTATATGATATTGACAACGTTGCGAGCTCTGTCTCGCTCTCTCTCGGGTTCGGGTTGCGCTGTGAGCTGTCGCAAGGCGCCAACGTGACCAAGACAAGTTTGGTTAGTTTGTTGTTGTTGTTGTTTCTGTTGTTGTATTTGTTGCTGTCAACGCTGCGCAGGCAGCAACAGTTTGACCCAATTCGCTGTCGACACTCGGTTCAGTCAGTCGGGCAGGCTGAAAACACACAGTTGGAACAGCTGTGCAAATGCCGCTCACACTCGTATTGAGGACGCCAATGGGTTAATGAGCGAATGGGCGCTTTAAAAGCTCAAACTAAAAAAGCTAAAGCACGCGGCGCGCTTGCGCCCCATCACTAACAATAACAATTGCGAAAATACTGTATACAAAATGTAACGGTGTGTGTGTGTGTGCAAGTGTAATATATGCAACAACAACAACAACAATCTAGGCCTAAGCCTACTCAATTCGATTTCAACAGTTCCGTTGGTTATAAAAAAAAAAATACAATAAAATTTAAATTTGATTTCGAAATGCGGCCAAGCGGGTGACAAAAGAAAGCGGCGCGCGTAGGCGGCAAACTGAGTTGGGGGGAGGGGGAGAGGCGTGAGCAGGGGGAGGAGAAGAAAGAGAGCGGAAGCGTAAATGGGCAGTGAGGCGCAAAATGATATGCCTACAGACCGAAAGACAGACAGACCGAACGGATAGCGGAAAAGCAAGACCAACAACAAAGAGCAACAAGCTAAAGCAAAAGCAGAGCGTATGTTCGCTCTATCTCTGTCTGACAAATGTCGTCTGCCCTTCTTTCACTTGCTGAGTCTGTTTATTCTGTGCGCTTCTGCTTCTTCTTCTTCCGCTGCGTTGGCAGAAAACCGAAACAGAAACAGAAACAGAAAAGAAGCAGCAGCAGCAGCAGCAGCAGCAACAGAAGCAGAAGCAGAAGCAACGGTCGACGTCCGCTCAATTTCATTTTGATTGATGTGTTTTATTTTTTTGCTCATTCGCTGCCGACGTCGCAACGCGTCGCTGCTGCGATTGACAGCGATGCGTCAACTTACGCATTTACCTTGAGGGGGGCCGCATTACATACTCTACTCTCTTACACTCTCCTCTGTCGTTCTTATGCTCTCTCGTTCACTTTGCTCTCTTTCTGGTTATGTTAATGGTTCATAAGAATCACACGCGAATAATTCGTAAACAGAAACAAAAACAAAAGCAACTCACGCATAATTTGTTACTTTTGCAACAACACAATCACTCACACACACACATACACACTCACGTTATGTATGTTGAGCTCTCGTTTGCCGCGCCGTGTGGTAACGTCCGTTGCCAAAGAGTGACTAACTCAAAAGGTGAGCAACGCCGTTGAAGACGAAACGCGAAAACAAAGTACAACAAATAAAATAAAAGAAAGACACCAAAACACCGAAGCCAAGTGCAAAAGCAAACACACAAAATAAAAGTCGTAAAGAGCGAAACATAAAAAAGTTACAAAAGCACAAAACCCGGCTAAGTGTCTGATAATACAGTTTGAGGCAGCGTTGCCAGTGCATACAAAACTGTTAACAGAGCAATAATTTGTACAAATAGATGTGTGCATGACGCTGCAGTTTGAACCAGTTCAAAGAGCATGTTCTCTAAACTGAACAAGGTCAGCTACTGCTACTGAGCGAGACAGAGACAGAGAAAGAGATGCTGAGTAAATAAATCTTAATTTAACGAAAGTTGACAAAAAGAATTATTGTTATGATTACAACAGATTTATATCGAACCTGATGATCATGAATTAACTGGTTCTGTCTACGTTTGATAAATAAATGATGTAATTATTTATTAAAAACCGGTTCAGATATTATTAAATCGAGAATAGACTCAATTTAAATTAAAGTAAGTAGAAATGTGAAGTTATTGATCAGAAAAAACATCCAGATTTACTTAACTTCAATATTTTGCAATTTATTATAATTATCATTAAATATTTAATGGGTTTGTAACAATGCCTTAAATGCCACACTGAGAATTCTTTTTGCCTAAATTATGGTCTTGATTGTGGACCGGCAAGAAAACAAAAGGACGTCCCCAAATCACGGCCAAACATCTAACAAGGGTCCATATGCTTTGGGCCAAGAGCGACGCAGGAGGCAATAGATAATGACACCGCTAATGGCAATAAAACAGCCAAATGTTCCATTCGGTTGCGCATTCGCACGCACGCAGTCAAATTGCTTTATGGCAACACACACACACACATGCACACATACAAACACACTTAAAAAAGTGGCCCAATAATAAATGGCACAGACAGAAAAGCAGAGGCAAATTTGGCAAATGTGTTCTCGGACGACACGGCGTATGAGTAATGCCAGGCTCAAGGGCAGCCACTTTGGCAACCAAATGCGAATGCGAAATTAAATAGCCACCAAAAGAAATATAGGCAAAACAAAGAGAGAAAATGTGAGATGGAAGAAGGGAGAGGGAGAGAGAGAGGAGAAGAAAAGGCAAATAGCCTCAAGTCAAGTCGCAATGTTAACGTCATTACGATGATAACAGATGCCAAACAAAACAAAACAAAATATGCAAAACGCGTGCGTACGAAGAATGCGAGCAGGAATGTGTTGCATACTTTGCAGCAACATCTTTAAGAATGTAAACAACAACAACAACAACTCAAGCAATAACAAACAACATTAGCAAGCGTGACAAATAAACTGCGAGAGAAAGAGAGGGGGAATACCAAGAGAGCGAGTTAAGGAAAACTAGAGAGCATGAAGAAAAGTTTTTTTTCTCTATTTTTAAGATTGTTAATGAGGAATCGAAAACAAAAACAAGCAGTGAAAAATGTAAAAAAAATTGCCATCAAATTAAACACGAATTAGCGCTAGAATTCAATTCATGTGTTTTATAAATATTTGAAATATCTAAAGAATTAATTGATCATTTATTGTTATTATAAGAACACTTTCGTATGTATAATCTTTTGGTAATTATATAATAATAATTGGAATTGTTTTTTATTGTTATTAAAAACTAATTATCAAATTACAGTTGAACCTCCGTAACTCGAAGTTCTATAACTCAATTTTCCCTCTAATTAATAAACTTAAAAAAAAGAACTCCATAACTCGAACATTTTCTTTGGATAATGGTGATTCGAGTTAGGGAAGTTCGACTGTATAATTATTTAGAATTGTTTTTCTTCTTTGAATTAAAGAGAATTAAAAATGTACATTATTTTTATAATAAAAAAAAAGTTGTAAAATGTCTATAACACACAGAAAGACGAAAGAAGTTGGAAAATAAACGTTAACCAGAAAAAGAATAAAAAAAAATTGCAAAAGATGCAAAAAGCATTTGCATTATTTGAACTGGTAACAGGGCAACAGTCAGGTGAGTAGGTGTGTGTGTGTGTGTTGACGCGTCTGTTGCAGTTTTTGGCTAAATAAAAAGCCAAAAACCAAAGTCTTAAGAAAAGCCAACTGCTAGCAACTAAGTTAAGGCCAAGAAACCAGTTTCAAATTGCACTCGATACGAGACACAGCAAAACAGCAACAAAGATAAAATCAACATTAACAACAACAACAGCAGCTACAGTACAACAAGAATAACAAAGACCCATCAACAGGTAACCCAATGCACCTACAGAGAGAGAGAGAACCAGAAGTCGCAACTCTCCAAGTCATTGTATTTCCGTCAGCTGCCGTTGCCGTTGACGTTGCTGCTGCTGACCAGGCCAGAAACTGGTTTGGTTCTATTTTGTTTTTGTCTTTGTTTTGTTGTTGATTGTATAATATGTTTTCTTTTTTTTTTAGCAAAGGGCAGAAGGAAGTGGTTATTCTAGCACAGGTAAATTGCAGGATTAAATTAAAATACAATAGAAAAACAAGTGGAACTCGTTCGTCGTCGACAAAAAAAACTCCCTGGAAGCCTGGAAATCCAAGTGAAATGCCTTTAGGGGTTGAGATCTCAATGATCGATGAGGCTGTATTTCTCTCTCTCTCTCTCTCTCTCTCTCTCACTAGCATATGTGTTAACATAATTACAGCGCAGGGGTAAATTGATTACAGTTGAGAGTTGAGTTGCCTCTCTGCATTTACAAGACGTTTATCGCTCTATCTCTTTGTGCTGTGATCCGTTTTATGGTCACGGTTACAAGTAATTGCCAATAATCACAATGAAAGAGATGATTGAATTTCCAGGGAGCGCATAACTATATTAATGGCGGAAACAACCACGACAAAAAGAAGAAACAGGCAGTAAGCAACAACTAAAACATAGAAAACTAGTATGAAATATGCCAAAGGTGACTTTCAATTATAAAAAGCACAAGGTGTCGCTCTGCTTTTTTTTTTCGTATTTGTGTGCGTTTGTTTGTTTTGTTTGTTTTTTTTGTGTGTGTATTTTTAATTTGTTTTTGTTTTGCTTTGTAGCACTTACCTGCCGGGAAGAAATTGTTCAAGAACGTTGACATTTTTCTTTTTCACCTAGCACCAACAACAACCAAGCTTATTGTGCGTCGTCGTTGCTCTCTCTGAATAGCGTGCTCTCTCGTTCTCGCTTGCGCTGCTTTTGGTCCTGCTGCTTGCTTTTGTTGCTGCAGATTTGACTGCTTGCTGTTTGTTTTTGTTTCGGATTGCTTTTAGTTGCTATTACGGATTTTTTTTGTTGTTTCTTTATATTTTAAAAGTTTTTTTTCGTTTGTTTTTCTTTTATTTTAAATTTTCTGATTTAAACTTATTGAACAAAAATTTAAATAATACATACAATTCGCGCTTAACTGCTAAATTTTCACATTACACATGCTCACATTGTGTGCTTTTTTTGAAATACATTTTTATTTTATTATTTTTTTTTCTTAGTTTGTTATATTAATGGTTTTTTTAAAATGCATATTTTTAGGCAAAACGCTTAGAAGTTGAGGCGCACTGGCTGCAAGTAATGAAAAAAAAGAAGAGGGAAAACGGATTTTTAGCATTATAATTGCAATTAAAATTTTGTTTAAGCTTATTTGTATTTGTACTGCGCAACATCACAACTGTAAAACCAAACAGAATCCTCTAGACTGCCATTGTTGTTGTTTGTATTTTGCTTTTGCTTTTGTTTTTGTATTTTCGTTATGTGCTGCTTGTTATTGTGAAAAGGGCGACAAATGAAATCCAAAAAGCAACAGCGCCGCCAGACCAAGTGGGGTTAGAGGTGAAATGGTAGTGGACGGGGGAGGGAACTTTTGCTTTGCTCTGCTTGGATTTCATTTAATTTGTGCCCGTCCGCTTTGTGTGCGTGACTCTCAGCCATATACAGACACAAAATGCGCGCATATTTGCTTTACTTCTTTTCTTTTCACTTTGGTTTTTCACTTTTCACATTTTAACACACACACACACATGTATACACTCGAACACATACATATGTATGAATACTTTTATTTTGGAGTTGATGGTTGTGTCTGCACAATATTCATATTTATAGCATTTTATATTTAAACTAGAGATGGGCATGGGCCTCCTTTTTGAGGCACGGCACGGCCCAAGCACGGCTGGTAAAAACTGAGGCCCAACACGGCCCAACACGGGATTTTTCTAAATAGGCACGGCACGGCACGGGCACGGCACGGCCAAACACGGGCGCTTGTAAATTCACTTTGTAAATAATCTTTATTCATTTTTGTCATCGTGGCGTCCTTTTTTTTATTATAATCGTGCTGTCGATGTTGTAAGTGTTCGCAAATTGTGCGATACATTGATGAATTCTACAGCTCAAGCTGACAAACAAGCGATAAAACTACGCCAACTTATCGAAAGTACCATATTTAAGCTCAAAATCTGTACCGTGCCTACCGTGCCTCCCGTGCCTCCCGTGCCTACCGACTTTGGCACGGTAAAACACGGCAATTTTTAATAAGGGGCCCAACACGGCCCAACACGGATTTTTTTTAAATAGGCACGGCACGGCACGGACACGGCACGGCCCATGCCCATCTCTAATTTAAACATTTGCATCTCATACTTTTCGCTGAACCTGCGCCAACATATTGCAAAACTGTAAAGAGAAGATTGAGGGGAGGAGAACAGAAGAAGAGACGTTAGCAACGCTGTTGTTTTTTGATGAGATTACAATTAATAAAAGTTGATATTTATATTCAATGTACGTCTGTATTTTTCTTGGTCTTTGATGTTTGTGGATTACTAACAATTAATGAGCGGGCGGCAAATAAGAAACTCTGCGAGAGTCAAAACACACACACCGCGCGTTATGCGCTGCACGAAGGTACTGAAAAGGCAGACGAAGAAGAAGGTGACGGCGACGTCGACGTCGATTCAAGTACCCAAGCGAAGCCAAATGGAGTCCACACGAACCCTCGCTTTGTATTGGTGTTAGAGTGTATTTTGATGTGTGTGTATGCGTGTATATGTGTATGGCGGAGGATTGCTGGGCGCTAATAAAAACAACAACAATTACAGCTGTGTGTCGTCTGTATATGACAGGGGATGCGGAAAAAGGAAGCATACAGAAAAAGGAAGCATACACAGCTAATAATTGTGTGCTCTGACAAATTCCTACAACAAGAATTTGATGGTCCATGAGCAGTTG
This sequence comes from Drosophila subquinaria, assembly GCA_037043405.1. NCBI lineage: Eukaryota > Metazoa > Arthropoda > Insecta > Diptera > Drosophilidae > Drosophila > Drosophila subquinaria. Next base: position 92,442 of record JBAMBL010002810.1, read on the forward strand.
TAACAATCTTTGTGAAAGAAAATTAATTGAAATAACTCAAGTTACAATAAGATTAACCACTGTGCGACAGGGTAGACATTTTGAAGGATATACATACGTACGTAGCTAAATGCCTCAAGCGAAGCCAAAGCAAATGACGTTGTTGTACACACGTACATACACAGACAGGCTTGCACACATGTGTATTAAGTATGGAGCTAAACAGGATCCATATAGACTCAACAGCTGGCCAGCAGCAAATACATACATAAACAACAAAAGCAAAAGCAATCACAACAGGTCAGCATCCACACAAAAGCCCCCGTGTGCAACTTGGCATCCACATTTGTGGATCCTAAAACAGCTGGCAACAAAACTTTATCCAGACGTAGACGTGAACGGATGGAGCCCTGCTGAATATGAGAAAGGAAGCAGTCTTTTTTAAAGTGGAAACAGCTGCAATTAAGTCTCGGTTTTTGAGACGCAAAAAAAGAAGTTTGCGTGACATCGAGACTCCCAAAAGGGCACACAACAAGTGACAGAAGGCCACATTTACATGTGTTTCAACAAATATTGTAGGGATTTTAGCAAACAAACATAAATGTGTGCATTAATATTCGTACGCCTGTAGGTAGTTTGACTAATTAATTGAAGTAACGAAGCGAAAAAGAACACAAACAAGCTGAACAAGTTTCATTTTGTCGCCGCTGTCGCTGTCGCCGTCTCTGCCACCACGTCTTTTTTCACACACTAGTGGCGTTGTTTTCGCACAAAATTTTTAAGGCGCAATTAGTTATAGCTGATGTTTTTGTTCCTACCGCCGGCTAATGTGTTTTTTTGTTATTATTATTATGTTATAAACTCACTTTTTGCAATTCTTGGACAACCGCTCGCACATTTGTTGTTGTCTCACTACAGATTGTGGCGGTCGGTCGATAGACTATTGTTGGTGAATTTCTTATTGCACTTATCGAATAGATGCAATAGCTATCGAATATCTTAACATAACTTTAAGCATATGTTACGTTGGCGGACTATCGTATCGAGAATATATAATAAATGAAATTTAAAAAATTAGACAAAAATATAACAAGATATCGGATGTAATTTTCTAAATGCTATCTTCAAAATTAAAGAAAAGGCCAAAAAAGGATCCTTTAAAAAAAATTCCATCTGGAATTCGTACTTTTCTACGGCTTAATGGCTGCCACCGTTTTTTAGGACCTAAGGTTGCCACACCGCTCGAGTAGAGTCATATTTAACTAATCAGAGTAAAACAACAATTCTTAAATAATTCACAGAATTTATTATAATTACAAGTTTCTCAGCTAAGAAACGCATATCTCATATTGCACCATCGGACACTATCACTTTTACTGAAGTTGTTTGTGCAGCCCTGGTCAGTACCGGGATACAGTGAATTTCCATTGTCCAGCATTTCGAGTTCATCAACTCATCTATAGAAACAAATGCGTCGCTGCCACTTGGTGGGCGTGGATTCATAAACACTCTGCAGTTGCAACTCTTGCTCCAGGTACTTTTGAATCTGTTGCTCCACATCGGAGCGCCATTTGAGTTCCAGGAACAGCGGGAACACCTCTCCAGCTCGCTTCAGGCGCCGCTCGGCGGTCTGGTAACACTTCCAGGGCTGCGGCTCCACTACAAAGAGTTCCGCCATTTCTGAGAGTTTTCGCAGAAAGATTTGCAAGCCGCTATCGTGATGGTTTAAATCAGGGGTGGGCGCAAAATTTGACCTCGGGAGCACTACAACAACAACTACAACAACAACCTTTTTCGCGTCTACCTACTTTGTCGATCACCCAAATAATGTGCGAGCAAAAAAAAAGGTCTTCGGCGCGGCGCGTAGCGCGCACACACTGCGCCTTTGCAATGTTGTTGTTGTTTTATTGACGGTCATAAATTTTAAGTGTCAAAAATGCCTCGACTCGACTCGAGCTGCCTGTGTGCGTTGTTGTTCCTAATGCCTCGACTCGAGCTGCCTGTGTGCATTGTTGTTGCTAGCTTGTTCGCGAGCTGACCGTGTCTAATTGATTTATGACGCCTCGACTCGAGCTGCTTGTGTGCGACATCACGGCGCCGAATAAGTATGAGAGTAGCTGCTTAACTCCGAGAGTACAGGCCGCCCACCCCTGGTTTAAATGTATCCACATGGTAATTGAATAGCAACAAATGGCATCGAACTTGGCGCGATTATGTTTCTCCAAATAGACTTGAACGGGAGTGTCGAAGTCAGTCGCATTTAAGACGTCGGCAGTGAAGTAACTGATTTTGTCAGAACATGTGTTTTCCGCCTTTGCCCTTGCAATGAGTCGCTCGTCAATGTCCACGCCCAGCACGTGCACGGGACGCTGCAGCTGTTGCTCCAGAAACTGTTGCAGCAACTGTGTGAAGACGCCGCAATTGCAGCCCACATCCAAAACAAAATAAGGTTCAGTTTCTTCTTGCCTCGTGTCTTTTTCCTTGGGCAGCCAAATATCTTTCGCTGGCAGCAGCTTGACTCGCTCGATGGCCGAATTAAATTGATAATAATTCATGAAATTGCCATATTGAACGGCTCCTGGATTATTGTTTCGACGTTCCATTTAAAAAGTAAATAAAACACGCTCAGTTCGTGCAGGAAAAAACAAACAATAAAAAAGTTCAAATGAACGGGTCATTAAGATGATTGAATGAACTTATTCAGTCAATCATGAACTAATTCGTTCATTTTAAAGTTGGTCAGTAAAATCATAAAAAAATTTTAAAATTTCTTGTAGAAATACAATTAGAATTATATACATGGAGTTCCGCGATTGGATTCAATTTATTCTTTATTTACTTGTAACAATGTTTCAATATCATATATTTTTAAGTTTTGAACAATGTGAATGGCTACTTCAGTCCAAAATATAAAGCCAAATTTCTCTTTTTTCTCATTGTCAATAAGCCAGGCTATAAATATAAACCAAAGAATTAAAAGATAGTCCTGAATCTACATGGCATTTGTCGTCTACTCTTATTAAAAACTAAAAACACACTTCACATTCCACTAACTGAATAGAAATCATCTTGTTCATAGTTCATGACCAACTGAATAACTGAACTAAATGGCTGATTTAGTTCACGACTGATAAATGAACGATTGAACTTACTCAGCAAATTGAACTAAAAAGCACAACTCTAAATAACATGCATTAACAGTCCACTGTTATGTTAATAACAGTTAACGCTCAATTTGGTATCTGGTATTTTAGTAGTATTTTAGGTTATGTTAATACTGTGCAAAACGGTTACACATTTAAAATTAAATTAACTGCCGCCGAAATGAAAACAACAATTTTTTTTTTTTAACTTTCCATGTACATACATACTCCATAATTTACTGCTCTCATTTATAATTATATAATTTTCAACATGTTTTTCTGCTAGCACATAGTTCTTACAGTTTTGCTTACATATCAAATCGATAACATTTTTTTTAAATTAATATTAAAATGCTGAAAATAATGTACAACGATGAAACAATATACACAATGCTTTTATTGGCTTGTTTGTGGATAACATATGTATGTAATTGTCAACATATAGCATTCACATGAGCACTGCATCTGCCCAGATGTAGGAAACTGAATTTAACCCACTAAGGGAACTAGGCAAAATCGCAACAGTCTGTTGGAATCTGGACAACATGGCGCTCATATGATTGATGAGAGTGTTTCGTGAAATTATACATTGAAATTTATAATCTAAGTAGTATATATAATTCATGATACGAATTAAGCTATTAAACTTGTTGTTGTCTAACACTAAATTATCGTACATTAAACTATATATATATGTATGTATGTATATTTATATTACGATTTGTATGCAATTCTTCAATCTTCTTCTTTCTTGCTCTTTTATCTCGTATATTATTATATATTTAGCTTAGTTTTGCACTAAAACCTACTGGAAATGTGTAAAGTTTTTGCTTTTTTACTTAGTTTTCATTGGATTTTATTTTTTTGAGCTACACTCTCGTACAGGATATAAGATAACTAAGTTCTGTAGAGTTCAAAATGGGGTAAAGGGAGACGGGGGACTGAACTATCCGCTCCTAGGTTGTCATTCAAGAAGCGTGAAAAGATTGAATTTGAAAATTTGAATTCGATAATTAATCGAACAGCTTACAATCAAGTCATCTATCTACGTTCATCGATCTTTTGGCAATTATTTGATAAACTCTACACATAATAATTTGCTAAATTCTATATTTGCTACTTCGTACTTAATATGGACATTTGAAAAACTTTACACGCGCCAAGCGCTAACTTTGCATATGCTTAACTCAAATTAGATAACGATAACAGTAAGAGTTATAGTAAGGTTGACAGAAACGGAAACGGAAACGTTTACAGATATACGGTTCGGAAATGGGGGAAATTAAATTCCATGATATCGTTTTGTATGTAGACTAGGCGTGTTAGACATAAGTACATGTGTATATAGCTAGATATGTATGCATACACGCTATATACAAACATATACTGTACGTTGTAAGCTCATAAATACACAATATATAATAATTAATATTATTAATTAATCATCAATCGCTAAAAACTCTTACCAAACATTGTTTTTTTTTTTTTGGTTTTTTTATAGCTTATAAACTATTATAATGAATATGTCTTTAAACTTGTCAGTGTTTTGTTTTTTGGGTTGCTGTTGTTGTAATTGTTGTTGTTGTATTGGTTGTGGCTGTGAAGAATGGTGTTGTTGTGATATTATTTTTGTTATTTTTTGATTGGTGCGCAGCGTTTCAGGCGGTCCATTAAATATGCAACTATGTGGCCTAGAGGCAAGTACGGTTCAGTTAGTTATGGGCATTTGACTTATGTTATTGTTCGAAAAGGAAAATGACACAAGGATGCGATTTACAACCAATTTATACTTGAAAATTTAGCGGCTCCAGTCATCTGGGTCCAACCCGACTAGTTCCGCTTGCAATCTGCCCTTAGTCTTACAGCAAATGGTTAAGCAAAATACTCTCAGCGCTATTCGAAATTGCGGCGACATACCGGTCATAATCAGAATTTTCCAAAATGAATTCAATACACCAATCCAAACGACTGCGAAATTGATAAGAGTACTTTGGATAACATCGCCCGTGACCACCTCGTATAGACGCACTAATATCCATGGCAGCCAGGACATCCAGAATGCAAAGACTAATGCGAATGACATCATATGACTAGGGTTCGATAAATTTTCAGCCAATGCAGTTGCATATTCTTTATCATGAATGGGCTCGCCGGACCTAAGCTTACGCATCATAACAAAGATGTAGCCGTAGTTGTGTACTATCGATATGAGGCTAGGTCCTAATACTAATATCGCCAATGTGACGGTATATGCCGCCATATTGCCCCAATCCAGCATGCAAATGTGCGCCAAATTGTTCTCAATGGGCTGTGTGTAGCCCAAAATTGGGGGACAACAGAGCAGCGCTGCCGATATCCATGTGAACACCATCCAGCACTGGCAACTGCAAGAAAATTATATTTAATCGTTCGATTAATCGAAATTCGATAACGATAAATTATTTAATTGTTTGATTGATCGAAATTCGATAACTATTGCTATTCAATCTTTCTATTAATCGAAATGCGATAACGATAAGTGTATATTAGTTAATCGTTCGACTAATCGATAGTTCGATAACGATTATTTTCAGTACATTTTTAACTTACCGCGTTTTTGTCTGCACCGTTTCGTAACGCAGAGGTTTGCGTACCGCCAAATAACGATCCACCGATATCCACATGAATGTGTAAACGGATACGGCCCACAGCGTGACCTCCAGATAGCCCGTAAAACGGCACACGATATCGCCGTACATCCATTCGCCGGTCAGCGCCGGATAAACGGAGAACGGCACCACGAGCAGACCGCATAGTAAATCCGCAATTGCTAGCGATAGCAGATAATAGTTGATAACCTCCGTGGGACCTAAGTGAATTAGATTATATTATTATTATATAAAATTTAAAATTATGCATATAATTCTTAAATTGTTAATTTAAAATCTTAGTATCTAATTTAATGTTATTTTAAAAATATTTTTCGTTTGTTTTAGTAAACGGTAAATCAATTACTGAAATAATAAAAACATAAATAAATAAATTATACAAAATTGTCAGTAAAATAACTAAATACATAATTTATAAATAACATTAAATAAATATAATAAAAAAGCTTTACTTCTTGCTTAGTTAAAAGAAAATGTTTACAAGTTCAAACTTTAGGCAAACTTTTTAGTCATAGTGCTTTAAATATAAATGAATAAATTAATTTATGAAATTGTATAGATTGGGAAATTTTTCAAAATTTAAGCACATTTTTTAGATACGAGTGCTTTAAATATACGTTTACCTTGTAGTGCTAGAATTGAAATAAATAAATAATTAAATAAACATATAAATATATAATTAAATAAAATAAATACGTAAATAAAAATAATTATAAAAATAAATAAATTACCAAATAAATATAACATTATTAAATATTGATATAATGTGTAAGAACGCACCTTTAAAGTTGGCATAGGTGGCGATAATCAATAGGTTTGATAACACTATGGCCACGCCCAGTATGGAGATGAGTACGGCTTTGATAAGTGACTCCAATTTGGAATTATCCTGCAGGTAGCTCATTTCCTGCATTTTTCTGGCCACTGCAAGTGAAAGCGCTCTGGCTTAAGGTTATGCAAAGGCGGCCCCCAGACGTAACCGTACCTCACTTCCGGTCATGACGCCTTGCAGTTAAGTATGTGTGTGTGCTTATGTGTGTGTATGTGTCTGTGTGCGTGCAAGTCTCGTATGTTTATGTGTATTGCTGGCGCCCTCTATTGTGCAATAGTCAACTGCACACGCGAAGGTCGTCGTTGAGTTAGCGTCGCAGTCAGCGTCGCCGTCAGCAGCACCTTGAGTTCCGAATTTGTATAAATTTTTGTGTTGCCTGCTTTTAGGCTGGCGCCGAGCCAAGTGCCGCAATTCGATTGTTGTTGTTGTCCTGTTGGGGGCTGCGGTTAAGGTTAAGGATAACGTTTGCTATTTGTTTGCCAAGTTGCATGTGCTAGAAGCTCGTTTAAAACTTTCGATTAAAATGTACCTTTAAAAACTACTAATAGACAATTTCATTAAGTTTCAGTTTAAGTTTAAATTTCAAGTTAAGTATCTTTATCTTTCTTTCTGATTTTTCTTTTTTCGGTATTAAATTCACAACGCTTTTTTGCTAAGTTTAATAAAATTTTTTTAAGTACTTTTAAATTTTCGTTATGCTTTGTTTACGCTACTAAAAGTTTGAATATATATTTCGTTTTTATATATATATATATATGCAATATATATGTATGTATATTGTTGTTGTTGCTTCTTAATTTGTTTGACTATGAAATCTGTTTTTTTTTTTATTTTAATTATTTAAAAATTACGCATTTCAAACTTTTAAGTGGAAGAATAATGATTACAATAATTTTTAATTTTTAATAACTATTTAAATATTTATGAATTTAACTGTCTGCTTCTTCTACATTGATTTTGGTATAATTATATAATTATAATTAGAGCACAGCACAAATTTATATTTTTACTTTATTTATTTAAATTTCTTGAAATATTCGTAAGGCTTTTGATGTGCTACGTTTTTAAAGTTTAAAATATTTGACTAAATTCTTTATTTATTTTTCTTTCTTTTTTGTTTTGTTTTGTTTTTCGCTGCGCTGTGATTGTGATTATCCTTTTGCTTGTAAATTCTGGCTGTAGTTGATGTTGTTGTTGTTGTATTTGTTGTTATTTTGTGTTGTTTGCTCTAGTTGTTGTTGCTATTTGTGCGCATCTGTAAAGACAAAAGAGTTACAAAATGTTGTAAATTAATTTTTTTATGTAACAATTGATAATTTATGCCCTTTTGCCTTTTGTTCTGCTGATCAATAAATTATTGCAGTTATTACGTGACATTAGCTCAACATAAGCGCTCTTATCCTTTTCGTCCTGCGAATGGCACTTTGGTTTTTTGAATGCCACCTTCACAGCTGCTGCTGTTTCTGCTGCTGACCCACTTTAGATTGTGCACTTGACACAGTTTGAGAGCCATCGCAGTGACAGCCTCAAGTGGCATTGACTGCAAAACAATTGAGCCATTGCCAGTGACTGTCAAACTGCAATTAGCTGCAGCTCAAATTGAAATTTTAACAGCCAACTTTTTATTGCTATGTCAGTCGAGTTGATAGAACAATTAAATGCAGCAGTTATTATCTGCTTAATCAATAATTATATCAGTTTGCTTAAAGCTTTTTCTTATTGTCAAATAACAATTTATTGTGCAATACAATTTTGATTGTCAAATAGCAATTTATCTCAATTTTGATATCACACCATTGATATTTTTTAATTGAATTAGATTTTCTAATAGGTTTAAAATTGGAAAATTGTTATTGAACATTTTTCGGGTGTTGGTAAATATTCTAAAAGTTTTCTGTCAATTTTAGCACTCATAATCATGAAGATAAATAAATAAAATCTAGTTGGAATAAACAAAAATATTAAATATTTTTTAAATTTATGCAGAAAATGATTAGATATTTATTATCAAATGAACTTGTCATTTTTCAAATTTTTTTTAAATATGTCAATTTACAATTATTATGATTTTGAAAAACTCAAGATTTTTGTTTGAGTTAATTAACATTAATAAATGAAATATATATTTAGAGTATACAATATTTATTTTCTATTCGTTTTTAGAGTCTTAAGTTTCTAGTTTTGATAAGTTAGCGAAAAATATAAAATCAGGCATTTAAATGGACCAAATTTCTAGTCACTTTTGGTTTAGTTTGATAATAATTTGATAAGCTTTAGCGATTGCTCAGATTGGCCCTTAATTAAACTCTAGATTACAAAGTGTGTACCTTTACACTTTGTCGCTGTTTGACTTCAGTTTAGTGATGTTTAGTGCTTTTTGCAATCGATCAAAAGTCAACCAGCTCATCGTCTATTACCCCTCTCTCTCTCTCTCTTTTCATCAGCATCATTGGCGACGTCATCGCACCAGACAGACAGACGGACGGACAGAGAGAAATCAACAATTATCAAATGCCATTAGAAGAGCAGCTGGATGCCAAGATGAAAAAGAAAGGGGTTTAAGGGATTAAGGGGGGTAAAGAGGGGTTGAGCGGTAACTGTGACTGTGACAAGTTTCTCTCTTTCTCTCTCTCTCTCCTTAAGTTTGGTAATTTAATTAATGCTAACGTCGCAATGGTTTGCCAGCCGTCAGGTGATAAATAACAATGAATTGCATTTGCTTAGGATGCCACATCTCACTTGCCCTCACCCACCTCCCCTTTCCTCCTGCCACCCGCTGTCAATCATTGCGTAAGCGCGTGCAATTGATGGCGAGGGAGTGGCAGGGGGGAGGAGTGGCCATGGTGCGGAAAACGTCATTTGTGCAAATGGTTTCATGGCGCCGCCATCAAGTCGCCAGTTGCGAGTTGCCAGTTGTTAGTTGAGCCTGGAACTGGAACTGGCAATTACAGTCAGTGAAATAACTGTTATTGCTGCCAACTTAACCGTAGCGTCGATTTGTGCCACATAATGAGGCAGAACCAGCAGAAGGTTGTGAGTTGACGGGCCAACGACAATGAGGACACACGGGAAATGAGAAATGAGTTCAGCGAACTCATCAAACAAAACAAAAAAAACAAACAAAAAATACTAAAACAATGCCAAGAAAATAAATCAATAAGCACGTGAATCATTTTATGATTAATTATGAATCATACAGTATTTATTCATAACACAGTTAATCTTGTTGAGGAAATTGCCAAAAAAATAAAGGAAAATCTTGAGGTTGATGAGATTTTGATGATCGCATGGCGAGAGCTCAATAATTTATGCGAGTGGAAATGTAACCAAAATTAAAATAACAAATGTTGCCCCATTTTGTGGCAGCTGTTATGTTCGGACTAATGGCTCAATAAATGCTTCTTATTTGCATTAAAAAAACTTCAAAAGCTTCTAGATCACATAAAATTATCGAAACCTAATCGATTTCCTTGCAAAATGTCAATTTTATCATTGTTCATTAAATGTATAATTTAATTTATTTATTCTATATTCAATTTTTCATTTATTCAAAAAGTTTTATGTTTTTTCACTTTTTCACTCTTCTTGGAAACTTATAAACTGTCAAAACGATTTTATCCAATTTATTTTCTATAGCTAACTCTTGACACTTTTTCAGATACTTCAGGTACACTATTTATCTTTTTAGGCTTTCGATTATTTCAAGTTGCTTTTCAACATCAAGGTAGTTAATTTATTACTTTCTAAGACTTTCAGTTCTATGCAAACTTATTTTTTAAAGCACTTCAAGCCTGCTCTATTTATCAATTGCTTTCAAGCTGCGCCAAAAAGTAGGCTACATAAATGTAAAACAACTTTTCAATTTGCTTTTGCTTACAGCTTGATGAATGCTGCCAACTTTGCAAAGCGAAACAAAGCGAAAACTTTTGGTTTCTAAGCAACTGCACAGCACTGTATACACGTGTGTCTCTATAGAGAAGAGTTACATGTCTGTGTGTGTGTGAGTATGTTGTGCCATTTGTGGGCTGCGCTTGTAGATTTCATTCGAAGCCATAAAATATGTATCGCATGCGTGTTTATGGCGCAACAAAGTCGCTACAGATACGGCATATGAATATATATGCTATATATACTATATATTGTATTTTTTTGTTAGTATTGTTGAAGCTGCCACATGCCACTTGATGCCACACACACACACACATAAACACAACAGTCAAGTGATTTAGAAAGCCACGAGCGACGTTGCCGCTTTGGGGGCTGTCATAAAATCATATTTAAATGCCAGCCAGGTGGCTGGGCATCTTCAAAAGGGGTAAGACGAGAGGGTGGACACGCTAAAAATACAGGCAAATGCGAAGGCCAAGGCGAGTGCATGATAAAAAAAAAAAAAAAAATTAAATAAAAAACATAAAGGATACTCTGTTGATGACGTTAGCGCGACAAGGCTGCTGCAGATTGCAGATGAATGGGCCAAGACAGAGAGACTGTCTGTGTGTGTGTTTGTGTGTGTGGAGGCTGGCACGTCATCAGGGCAGGCTTATATAAGCATGACCTCAGTCGGAAGACAGCCTGCTGTGTGCCTGCCTGTCACATTTACTACCTTGTCAGCTTTTTTTTTGCTTGCTTATGCCGCATCTATTTTTAATGCTGTTTATTTTTAGGCTGCACACAATGCGAGTCACAGTTTGTTAACGTGTCTCTGTATTTGCCCACGCATAATAAATACTGTCGCATATGGCGACAACTCACTGTAGCAACAGCAACAAAACTGCCACTCTCAAGTGACTTAAGAACTTGCCAAGCTGCAAGTTGCAAGTCACAAAGTTGCAACATTGCCAACAGCACGACGGCCTGTTGCATCCAAACGCTGCCAGAGCAGAACATAAAACTTGGCTAAAAAACTTTCTCGACGCCAGCAAAATGCAATTAATAAATGCAAATTTCAAGTCTGCAGAGGCTTAAGAATTTATATTCTGTTGTGCGAAGAGAATCTTTTTTGATTTGATTAAGCAATTGCCCTTTTCTCTTTTTAACTAATTAAATATTTGCTTATAAACTAGTTTTTTAATTAGAATTAAAGTAAATTTATACATTACAATGCATTTGAGTGAATATTAGTTTTTTAAGAAATTTATTTTAATTATTTGAGCAAATAAAAATATTTGTTTATATATTTATCCGTTGTGATTATATTATTTATTTATTTAATAGAAATATATAAATTCTCTTTAAGTAGCAATATTTGCTATTTTAATCAACTTGTTTTGATTTAATATTTTATTTTAATATCTAACATTTCTATCAATTTATTAATAAAAAATATATAAAATAATATTTATTTATGTTAAAAAAAGTTAAATGTATTAAAATAAATAAAATACGAATATTAGAAATTATTAATATTATTTTGCAATTTATAGTGAATAAAAGTAAAATATTTATTAAGAACTTGTATACAAAAATGTTTTCTACGCCGACTTCTCTTCTTTACTATCTCTTTCCATTTCTTCTCGATTAAATAGCACGTGTATTTAACTTGTTGTTTTTATTTCCTTTGTTGCTGTTCATATTTAGGGGCAGGTCATAAACTCGACTGCCCAAACCATTTCACTAAATTATAATGTCACACACACACTCAACATGGCGTATACGTAATATTTTCATTTTGGCCCAATTCAGCGCTGTGCTTTTGTTGCTGTTGTGGTTGTTGTGATTGTTGTTGTTGCCTCTCGTGGCTGGTGGCCAAGGACACTCTCAGCGCCTTGGCGACGCACCCGTGTTTAGTTTTTATATCGTTTTATTCCCTTTTTGCAGTTTTATTATTATTTTGCTTTCTTTTTGTACGCAACTTTGATTTCCCGGGAAACGTTGACTAAGTTTTTGCTTTGCATTCATTGTTGTGGATGGGGAATATAGAAAGTGAGTGTGGGGAATAGCTGACAAATGTTATAAATTACTTTTGACAAGGACGAGCTTAATATCTTCAGCTGCTGTTGCTGCTTCTTCAGTTTGTTACTTTCTCTTTTTCTTGCGCTGTTGCAGTTGTCGTTGTCATTGGCAACGCGACGTATGCGTAATAAATACAACTAGCGCTAAGGCTAAGGACAGGCTGTGTGCCTGATACCGGCACACACACACACACACGTATATATACAGGCAGTCAATCAATAAAAAAGCAAAGGCAACAACAACGAGTGTTGCTTCAATGCTGCAACTTGACATTCAGCGCATTCAGTGGGCCAAAGCCAAAGCTCTACTGCTTCAATCAATATATCAATGCATCAATTTGCCAGTCTACAATAATTGTTGTAGTTGTAACTTGTTCATTTGCCGTTGCCGTTTGATTGATAAGGAAGGCAGGCAGGCAACGTGTTGTGGCAAGAGACATGCCTCTGGTTTTCATGTCAGCTGTGTGCTGAATATCAATAGAAATACCCAGTTATATATAGAAACCAAAAGAGAGAGATTGTGTGAGAGAAGGAAAGAGAGAGAGAAAGCGAGAGAGAGAGAGAGAGAGAGAGAAGCTATCCTTGCTACTTGTATTTCATTTGCAATTTATTGGCTCGTTGTTGAAACTGTCGCCGTCGCCGTCGCTGCATCTGCCTGTAGACTGTGGCAAGTTGCAAGTGGTAGTGGCAAGTGGCAACTGGCAGCATGTGGCAATTGTTTTGCGCTCTGTTTGACATTCAACCAATTTGCAGCTGCGCTTAACAAATAACTGGAATTTCAGGCGACAACTGATATAATTTCTCGTCCCCCTTTTTTTCACAAACACAATTTGAGCTCAGCGTCCATTAAGGCAATTAGTTTTCAGTGCGGGGCGTGCAACTTTAGTGGATGCCACACCCACAACAAATACGGCCAGCCCTCGTCACTAACCGAAAAATGGTGTCGGCCATGTTTATTGTCAGTTAAGAGCGGGATTTGTGTGTTTTAGCCGGAAAGAAGCGTCAAGATGGACACACACAGCTGAAAATTGTATATTGACGGACAAAGAAGGGAATGGAGAAGAAGGGGCAGAAGTAGGGGTGAAGAAAAAAGGGGGAAGGAGTGTGTGAGGGACTGGGAGGCGTTGTCTCCATGTCAGCTGACGTCGTCGTTTATTTTTCTTGTCTGATTTTAAATGTTTATAGGGTAAAGTTGGGCATGTATGACGTTGGAATTTGGAAACAAATTTTTTCCCTTCATAGGTAAAATGCTAAACTATGATTTTTATTAGCATTTTTAACAATTTTAAAAACTGAAATATGAATTTATTTTTCGCAAAAGTATACAAATGAATGTCAAGAGCAAGAAAATTGTTCAGTAATATTTAACTGGACTATGACTATTAACTTAAGTAACATAGAGTATTGAACAGTCTGCGTGATTATATTTAAAATTTTAATCATGTCATGAAAACAGAATGTTTTTATACTATATGTATTCAAAATATATTTTTGTTGCACTTCTTAGAGGAGAGTGCTTTAATTTATTATGGAAGTGAATAACGAAACATTTCCTATTCTATAAATTATGTACAATATTATATGTATTTCTAAGGAAGACAATATAAATTAATATATTTTACTGACATAATTTAAGCGCACAGTCTGAACTAACTGGATAATACTAAGCTATATATGTATCTATATTATACTACATACTGGCTAAGAATTATTCTTCTGTTCTATTTTAACATAAAAATTTATGCAATGAAACTAGTAATTATAATTTATTAATTATTATATTATATAATTTACTCCACAATTTAACAAAATTTCTTTAAGATCAGCTGACTAAATAAATATGATAGGCAGAGTATAAACACTTCGTTATTCCCTATAATAAATAGAAAAGCTTTCAAAATAAAATATATACAAAATGTTATATTTTTAGCTTTGCAGTTGTTGTTGTTGTTTCTTTTCTATATATTTATGTATAATTTCTATTTTTTTTGGCTTGTTTGTTATTAAACTGAATGTGTTCACTCTTACTTTCTAATTTCTTGTTGGCTCTCAGCTAAGTGATAACAGATGTTTTGGGCCACAATATGGGAATATGGCAATGGACACGCGATGGGGCAACAACATATAAATACGTTGCGGTCATAAATCTTGGCGTAGGCGCGTTCAACTTAGGGAATGTGACATATAAATAGTCTAGTATATAATATATACCAATATACATATATGCTAAGATACTAATGCTAATGGAATTCATCATAATAAAATATAAAAACGTATAATTAAAATATATTTATGATAATTAGGGAAGAGGATTATAAAAACACGTTGCAGCTTGCTAATTGAAAACGTGGCATGAATGAAGGGAAAACAATAAAGTGGAATGGCGAAATGGCAGAGAAAGTGAAACGGGAATGTTGAACGCGCCATTTGGCATGTAAATTAGCTGGCAGCCTTGAAGTATGCAATGCATTTTGTACGCTGAACATGGGAAAAATGTATGTTGCATGCAGCAAACGATTCAGTCATGTGTGAATTGTGGCAAGAGGATGCAATAGCAAAAATGAAAAAAGAAAAATGGAAAACTGAAAAACAAAAGGCACTCGCCAAGCCCTGACGATCTGGACTGCTTTGAATTATGCATGCAAAAAGCTACAACGACCTTGAAGAAGGCGTAACGTAAGCAAATTGCAGGGCAAAATTGTAATTGTAGAAGCCGACACGACTTGTTTCAACTTGACTCGACATGACGCGACGCGACGCGTTTAAGCTTGCAAGGCGGCCCCCAGGTGTGAAATTTCCCATTGTGTGATCGATAAATTGCCCATGTCTGTGTAATATTATGATACGCGGCGCCCTTGAAGGCAAAATTTACGACAAAATAAACAACTTGACGGCAGCCAAACGGACCTGGAGCAATTCCTTCTAGATAAGCGCAAGGATACGAGAGCAAAAAAAAAATAGAAAAGCTGCCAAGGCGTTTTTATGACACAGCAAAAGTTATCGACGGCAGCCAAAAGACAAATT
>JBAMBL010002811.1:0-47083 GCA_037043405.1 Drosophila subquinaria
AATAAATTAAATTATAAAAATCAAAACGAAATCAAAAAAAATAAAAAACTTATTGTTCTGCAACCATAAACCTAAAAAAGTTGCTAAACACACCCCTGGAGGGGTGTCAACCCTTAGCGTAGTTCGGAAAGGTTATTGAAAACGCTTAACGCTAAAAAGCTGTGATTTCTGTGGCACCCCTGATATAGTGTGCGTGCTTTTTATTTCGCTACAAGCTCTGCACGTTGAAAAAATTTTCCACAGGAATTTTGAATAACACTTTTATTTGAATGGAATGAGTTCTCTATAGGTTCTATAGTTATCTATAGTATATGCTTAATGCTGCAAGGTCCTTGAACATCCGAGTAAAAATTGCACTTCGGGCTTTGTTAAATAAATATGTGTGTATGATATGCATGTTATGTCTGTCTGGATTTTATTTGCAGCTCACTTAAACTAGCATTAAATTTATTGGTAGCAATAAATAGTTTCCTTCTCCAATATGCAGTGCCGTTGCCTGTTCCAGTTCCAGCAGTTCCTGGGGACGGTTGCCAAGTGCAGCTCCCCATAGGCTCCTCAGAGCTTTGGCCTGCACTCGGGCAGCGTTGCCTCGCACGGCTCCGTTTCGGGTAGTCTGGACAGAAGATCGCACTGGGCATCCGCGACGACAACATCGTGCTGATCGAGACAGACAATGGAGCGTCGCCTCAGGGGCATCGGTGAGCCCGGCTGACGGCAGGTGACCGGACAGAATTGCCAGGGACCTGGCCACCAATGCGCCGGACACTGTTGCTCGGCACAAGCGCGAGTCAGACGCAACGGACGCTTGTTCTTGGCATGCGTCCAACAGGGCAGCTTGTCGGCCAACACTGCAGTGGAATGTGGATGAAATTACAATGAATGAGAACTTCGAACTGCATTGCAACTCACCTTTGCCGTTCTCCTGGCAGATGGGCTCTCGATGCTGGACACCGCCACCGCAGCTGACGGAGCAGGCTGTCCAGTTGCTGAGGCGCCACTGATACTGTTTCCCCGCACTGACGTTGACCGCGGGCAGCGTGAACTCGTAGTAGATGCCCGTGTTGCTCTCGTTGCCGCGCACGATCGCCTGCAGATAAGATCGAGATCAGCATTGGGATCGAGAGTTCAATTGGTGGATGAATCGTTCAAACATTCACTTACGTATAGCGCTATGGAATGCTGTATGGGCTGAGGTATTCTAATGGTCTCCAGCTCGTCCTGGCGATCGTAGAGGCTCTCAGCTCCGGCGATCTCCAGTTCACCGGGCATGGAAATCAAGCTGTCGCCGTTCAAATAAAACTTCTCCCCCTGAGCACGGCCGATGGCCAGAAAGTGTGGCGAGTTGGTCAGCTCCTTGACCAGGATGTGACGTGCTCGGGCGGGAATGTTAACGATCTCCACGTAGACACCGTCGCTAACGTTAAAGGCCTCCCGGTAGATCTCCTTTATGGGCTTGCATTGATCACCAGAACCGCCACAGACACCGCAACGATCGTCCTGCATGTCCGAGTCAACGATCCAATCGCAACCAACTTTCTGAATGAAACGCTTGTTTAATTGATCTCGCTCTCGGATCTCGCATCAGTTGCCAGTCGAACTTACCTTGCAGATGCCATCGATGCACATGTTGTTGGTGCCCAGTGTGCAGGGCGTGCCATCCAGGACAGCTTCGCCCCAGTTGGCAATGATCGTGTCATCCACATCGCTGCAAAACAGCCGACAGGGATTGTCTACGCCGAGGCAGAGCAACGATTATCAATTGGATCAGTTGTCAGTTATCAGTTGGATGCACTTACTCTTGTCGAAGAAGGGCAGCCACTTGTAGGTGGCTCCCTGATAGCTAACATTGTTGTAGCGCGCACACTGCTGGGCCCGGAAGCTGGGCTCGTGCTCCGGACAGGGCCTCTTGCGGCAGATCTTGTAGCGCTTGCGCTCGCCAATGCAGAAGGCGCCGCCATTGGCGGGCACGGGTGAGTCGCACTCCCGCTGCTGGATGGACACGCCGCCGCCGCAGCTGCGCGAGCATTCGCTCCACTCGCTCCAGTTGCCCCAGCCGCCCTGTATGGGCGTCAGCTCCTCCATGCGCACGCACTTGCCGTTCTGGCACCACTTGTTCTTGCCGCAAGCGGTGCCCGGGGCGGTGGGCCGCATGTTGGTCACGCACTCGCCGTTCACGCGACACCACAGCGTCGAGCAGAACTCGTGGGGTGCCGAGCAGGCGCCCACGTCGCTGTCCGTCGTCAGGTTGAACTGCATGCGGCACTGCCGCTTCGCATTGTACCGCTCGCCTGGCAGCGCCTCCGGATAGTTGTATTCATCCAAGTTCACCGGTGAATCGTCCAGGCACTCGCCCAATCCCTGGCTGCAATGGAACGGTAGCTTATCATTATCTGTGACCTCTCCTCACCTTACACCTCGACTTACTCCAAAAAGTGGGTGATATACTTGCGACTGCAGTTCGACCAGCAAACCTGCAGCGTATCGGCCCCAAATGTCGGCGTCATGATGTGCACTATCGAGCCCATCCGCGGATGGCAGCCAATCTTGGCCGTGTCGTGGAACATGCCGAAGCTACAACATAAGAATGCATCGTTACTTTAAGTCAATTGGAATAGAATGCTTTGGGGAAATTAATTTCCTAGAAAACATTTCTTTGAATTCAAAATTAATGGCCAGAAAGACAGGTATAATCTATCGATCTTCATCAGCTGGAACTGGAGCTCTCCTTCCTCTTTATTATTATTTATAAAATCGTCTCTTGTACGAGGAGTGTATTTTTAAAAACTTGTCAAATAGCTATCTATTTATTTATTTTTAAGAAAGATCTTTAAACTTTAAATTTTCCACACAGAGTGAACTTTCACAAAGCCGTTGAACAATTTTTTGGGTTTTGGCATAGATCTATAAAAATTAGTTTTAAAGCTAATCGGGTACAACACAAAGAAAATAAAATCTGAAACTCAAGACACAGTTAAGGTCTCGATTATTTTCGAATTTTTGTTTTTAGCGGTGACCAGTTTTTTGTTTTGAATTACCGGTAAGATTTTTTTTTTTTATAAAAATACACAAAACGAATTGTGATAATGTTTTTAGAATTTCCTTAATGACAATCTATTTGAAAGGATCAATATTCAAGCTGAAAATAAAATTCAAAATTGATTTGGAAACTAGTCGAGCATACTCGACTGTCGGAGACCCCGTACTTACTATTGCATAAAATTAAATAATATGAATCGCTACAAATATTAATATAGTTATGTGCTATTTAAATGCTCGTAACAAGGGCTTCATTCGGTCGCGCGCTCGACGACAACCTGTGCCTGGGCACAAGACTGATTCACGCGCGATTAGCAACGTCCGATAATCTAGCAAAAATAAATGGTTTTTTTTCTACTCGGACTGATCGTTCCGATGTCATATAGTGTTCATCAAATTTGAGTCAGGATGTACGGACACCATCCCATATGCATCTGTCTGGTCAGTTTGGCTCAGGCAGCAAAAAAGTTTTTCATACTAAGACTTGATTTTCGACTGTTCGTTCGGTAGTGGCAGCGTCTATGATTTCAGTTGCGTCCGATCCAGGATGTATGACACGGAATACTCCGTTAGTCTGGCTCAGGTAGTTCAGATGCACGATTTCCGACCTGATCGTATTGAAGTGACGGAGTGGTCCAGAACCCATACAGTCTCTGAGCATCTACGGCCTGCATATTACATTGTACCCGAGTTCCTAGATCTAGGCCGATATAATGGCTGATATCGACTCGGCTGTTGATGCTGATGAAGAGTATATATACTTTATGGGGTCTGGCCACGCCTCCTGGTGCCTGCTACGCACACTTTTTTTAAGTACGCGGTCTAGATACATTCATAACATCTGAACAACATAATTGAATTTGCGGACGGCAGTCCGCGCTAGTGGAAGAATGTGCCAAGGCGACTAGCATATATACAAAAGATTTGCTATGACTGTCCGATCAGGTCATCATACCATCTAAAAGGTATCCAATAATGTGCATATGAAGACTCTACCTGGTTCGTGAATATAGGGAAAAAATTTAAATTATTGGAGCTATGTTTGAATTTTCGTTGAATTTTTTACAATTCTCTATGCCGAATGACAACTCGATCATCGAGTCTGAAAGATAATTAATTTTGAAATTTTTAGGGGCCTTTCGAAATTGAGATGAAAAGTCAGTATGTCTGTTTGTTTGTTTGTTTGTTTGTTTGTTTGTTTGTTTGTTTGTTTGGATCAAATCGTTGATTTAGCTTAAATGTTTGAATGAGGACTTGTTCCTGTTAAAAAATCTAGAAACGTTTGTTCTACGACTTTTTCGAAAAATAGCTAGTTTAGCGGGAAATCGCTAAAAACCGCTAAAATTGAAACCCTTATAGCAGTCAAACGATAAAAGCTACAGATGCGATCTATTGTTGAAAAGGTATTTTGAAGGCCTGTTATGCATACCTTTTAACTGAAGTACACAGGTAAATTGCTACAGGTGAAATAAGGTGTTTTCCCCCACATTTTGGCGGTTTTTGAGAAAACGCCGCTAACGATATGTTTTAGCTTGTAAAATTTCTCGTTTTTTGATGTATGACACAAAAAATTTTACCAATAGGTTTGGAAGATATAACCTATTAACTGAATATATACGTTTTACTTTGAATTGGAATAGGGCAGCAGCAACAAAGTGTCATAGCAGCCAGTTTGTTTGTTTGGATCAAATCGTTAATTAAGCTTAAATGTTTGAATGAGGACTTGTTCCTGTTCAAAAATCTAGAAACGTTTGCTCTACGACTTTTTCGAAAAATCGCTAGCTTAGCGGGAAATCGCTAAAAACCGCTAAAATTGAAAACCCCATAGCATCCAAACGATAGAAGCTACAGATGCGATCTATATATCGTTGAAAAAGGTATTTCGAAGGGCTCTCAGGGCTCTTAGAGTGGGAATAGGACAGCAGCAGCAAAGTGTCATAGCACCCAGAGTTTAAGAGTGCTGATAGCTTTTGCGCTGGGCATGTGTGTTTGTAAAGGGGACCAGTGTCGCCAAACAATTTGTTTTAGCTTGTACAAACAATAATCAAAGTTGACAAAAAATATTGCAATTTCAAAATTTCTGATATCTTATTCAAAAATTTCTGATATCCCATAAAAAAACCTCTTTACGAGGTAAAGTCTAGTGACGAAAACATTTTCATGCCCGAAAATTTCTAGGTTTTCAAATCCTTTGTGACGAATAATATTAAGTTTTACACATAAATCGATATTTAAAACAAAATTTTTGCATTCGGCACTGCGCAAAACAGTGAATGAATTTTATTTGTTATGAAGAATTGATACATTGTAGCGCAATGTGCCGAGTGCCAAAAGTTTGTTTTAAATAATTTATGTGTAAAACTTAATATTATTCGTCACAAAATTGGATATCAGAAATTTTGGGGCATGAAAATGTTTTCGTCCACTATACTTTTACCTCGTAAAGAGGTTTTTTTTACTGGACTAAACCAAAATTAGCCTCATAAATCGGTTATTTTGGTTTGAATAATTTCATTTGGTCGGTTTTGATCTAATAAAAAGTGTTTGTTGCGGTAAGGGTTAATAATTTCAATGGTAACCGGTATTAACGGTTAAGTGTTACGGTTTAGGTTACAGTTTAAGCCCCTGGTACATTACGTTGGTTTATTATGTAACGGGCTGACATAAAAAAGTAATCAGTTTGCAAAAATGTAAAATACAAGGGTCCAAACTCAATCACCAGCCCTGACCTCACTTTACCCCATCTTAACATGTATTTACATGCAGAAGACGTAGCTGACCAAGGACGGATGTGGTGATGTGGTCCCTTCCTTATGTGTTTTGTTCATCATAATATCTCACCTCATCCACGTCTGCCACATCACAGCACCAGTTGCTTCAACTCAGCTTCGAACAAAACCCCCCGACCCACCCACCTGCCTAGATTGAATATGTATTTGTTTTGTCTTTGGGAAACGAGCAACAACAAAATGCAACAAGCAATTTATGCCACGCTGTGCGACAATCCGAAAGCAAGTGTAAAACCTGATTATTAGAATAGTGCTTAAATCAGCACAACAACAACAACACTTGGATGTGTGTTTTTATGGAGTGAATAAGCAGATCGTTAGTCAGTGGCTGCCACCTGACGATGACCGGGCGACCCAATGACAATCAAACGTAAATTGCACAACAACAACCACAACCACAATATAAACAACTTCCCTAAGCGTGTGTGCATGTGTGTGCATGTGTGTGTGTGTGTGCGTGTGATCGCTGATCTGCTGATCCGCTGACTGGCTAAATAGTTGACTCAATCGGAACACGCCAGACTGACGGGCACTTGGCTGCGCTTATAAGGCGTTTTACAAAAATCCACTTGGCACGAACACGAAATGAGATAAGCCAACGACAACCAGACAGTCAGACAGTCGGAGAGACAGGGAGACAGAGAGTCGGACAGTCGAGTAACCGAGAAGTGCAACAACTGTGACAGCCACTGTGCCTCTGGCTACTAAATTGTTACGTCTTCTCCCCTCTGCCGCCTTCTACACTATTTCGCTACATTGCTTGTGCTCATGTGTGCGTGTGCCAGGGCTGGACAAAACCGTGACATATTAAACATTCTGTGTATTCATATTCTTTAATTGAAATTAGAAAAAACCTTTAAGCTTTGAAATAGCCCAGTGAAGTGAAAATTAAAGCAAAGATTTATTATTTTGAATCACATTTGGTAATCTGGCTAAATTGCAGTTTTAGTGAGCTTGAAAAGCTCCACAGTTTTTAAAAACTCAATACCGTGTCACCTTCAATCAATATTATACAATTGAATACATTAATACAATTACTTAAGAAACTGAAGTTTCCAGCTATCTAATTAGTTCTTTTAGAAATCAGGAATAAGAACCAGGGATTAAAACCCTAACCGAAACCGTTACCGTAACCTGTAACCGGTAAAAACCGATTGAAATTTAAAACCGTAACTGAAACCGTAACCGAATAAATAATTTTCATTTGACCGAAACCTTTAAGCCTGTAAACCTAACTGTGTAAACCTAAATAACCGTTTAGTAACCGTTTCATTATCAAGGGTAAATTTCGGTATTTCATACATAAAAAAAAATTATTTTTCAAAAAAAAAATTTTTTTTCTAACCGAAACCAGACCGGTATTTTAAAACCGAAACATACAAAAACCGGTTCAAAGAAAGCTTTATTCAAAGATTTGCATAACCGATAACCGAAAACTTTAATGCGAACATAGCCGAAACCGTAACTGAAACCGATGCCCGTTTCGGTTTTAACCGCTGATAAAAACTATTCTTACAATCCCATTAGCCATCCCTGGTAATGAGTAATCGCCTTTGCTAGTGTGAGTGTGTGTTGTCACTAGGTCTGCGACTAATTGAGCTTGAATAGCGGAGGAGGCAGTCGCCGAAGGGGTGGGCAGGAGGAAGGAAGCAAGATGTGGAGGGAGGGGCAAGTGTTTTGCTCTGATCGGATCGAATCGGATCGGATCTGTGGGCGTGCAACGCAGGCGATCATTGTCACAACACACGCAGGTGTCAAAGCATCCGTCGCGTCCACTTAGAGGCAGCCATTCATCCATTCATTCATTCATTCATTCATTCGTTCATGCATTCATTCATTTTGATGCTGTTGTTGCTTTGAATCATTCATTTAACGAATTGGGCTGCCCATAAATCTTTGGCTGCGATCAATTGATGCATTTGCGTGCGTTGGTCGCTTGCCACTTGCCACTTGCCAGTTGCCCGCTGGCCAAGTGCATTTCCATGTTGGCCAACTACTACTACTACTGCTTGTGTCTGTCTATTGGTTGCATGTTCGATATTCGGTGTATGCAAATGTGTGGCGCCGCAAGTTGGCAACAACATCATGCCGGAAGTGGCGACTTACTTGTGCCCCAATTCGTGCGTGATCGTGTGGGAGAGCATGATGCCATTGTCCTCGTTGACGCTGCACGATTGCTTCGGCTTGCACATGCCGCCCACATTGGCCAGCCCCAGAGTCCTGCAACGAGATAAATCAATGAGCAATAATCAACAAACCAGCATGCAGCATGCAACATGCAACATGCAACAAGCAATCAAAACTCACATGCAATTGTTGCCGCAAATGTTTTTGCGCGTGATGAGTATGGCGACGTCATGATGATGCGGATCATTCTCGTTCGCCGAGTTGAGTTTGTGCTGCCAGCTGCAACACTCGAGACACTTGAGAGAGACACCTTTTTTTGTTGGCCAGTGGATTGATTGCCACTGTTGCACGGCTCTTACCTGCAGAATCGGTCGAGATTCTTCTGCGCGTTCTGTGTGAGATTCAGCTCCGGCTCCGTATCGTTCTCCTGGAGCACAATGATGCGCACCACGACGATCTCGATGGCATTGCCGATGCTGGGATCTTTATAGAGTGCGGATACCATGTTCATGATGGTCAGCAAATAGGCAATAACGTCCTTGTGAAACACCGACATTGTCGCATCTGCCACAATGAGTGTCTCCACGTGCCGTGGACTGCTAATCGAGCGTGTGCTCCTCCGATGTCCAGCTTGCTCCTCTGGCTGCGTATCGTACTTAAATTTGGTGTGCGGCTCTTGCACCTCATGATGATAATGATGGTGGTGAGGATGAGGGTGAAGGCGAGGGTGGGGGTGTTGGTGTTGGTGAGGACGACGAACCTTGCGACCTCCTTGAATCTTGAACTTGCCACTTGGCTGCCACTCCAGACGCGTCTCCATGCGTCGCCGCGGCTCCCGCGTCCCGCAATTGCTCACGTGACCCTTGTTGCGATGCTCCTTGCGCTTGCGCTTGGGGCGACGCCTATGCCGCATCGGCTACATAAAAGAGTCCAAGGGTCACAAATGAGATTCCACATATATAGACTCAGGAAAATAAGTATATGTGGATGAAGTTATTCAAAAAAATATACTTAAAAAAAGATTTGATGCAGATTACTTTAATTAATCTTTTATTCATTTGAATTCCGTTTAAATGATACGAAAATTTCTTTAACCCTAGTATTTTTTATGATTTTTTAAAAATTGCTAAAAACTACTATATTAACCCCTTTCTCCTCCTTTTCATACAAAAAGTTTCTTTGTAGCAATTTGCAAACAATCATAAAAAATAATAGCGAAAAGATTTTTGAAAATTTTTGTTTTTTTGTAGAAGATCAATTAAAGAAATCTGCATCAAATCTTTTTTGTTAAAAGTCTATTTTTATTGAATAACTTCATCCATTTCCCTGTGACATTTTATTGCATAGTTCACCTTCTGTTTGGACTTCACCGAGGAGCGCTGGAACACAACATGCGGATGGCCGTTGATTGGATGCGCCTCATGCTGCTTCGATGGCTCTATATAATACTCATTGCTCGCCGTCTTGATGTGCCCCACCTGCGGGAATATAACCGAAACAGTTCAGAAACGAAAGACTCAGGCAACAAACTTGCAATTTCATCTAGCAGGAATATTCAATCCGATCTAAACCGAACTTTCCTACAAAAATTAGGTTTGAGTTGTGATACAACTTTAAAATACGATACCCCAAAAGCGTAAAAAAAGAAACACCTGTTCGTAATGAAATGTTTTATATACCTAGCTAAATATCATGCTGTAAACCAGCGGTGGGCACAAAATTTGAGTTCGAAAGCTCTACAACAACAACTACAAAAACAAACCTTTTCGAGTCTACCTAACTTTGACGACCAAAAAATACACTGAAAAAAAATTATTTTGTAGATTTAATTTTTATTTATTCATTTATTAATTAATTTATTAATCTTTCAAAATCTACTTTATCTTGACTAATTTATCAACTAGTAAAAATCACGCACTCTCAATACCTAATATATTTTTTCATTCAGTGTACAACAAAACGCGTCAAACACACAAGCGTATTTGCTACCAGTAATGCCAAAGTGGCTTTTTTTCGGATAGATTTGTCTGGTTTTTAACTGCTTCAGCCGGGAAAAATCTCAAACAGTTTCTATCCGAAAATCAGGCTTTTTATTAGATTCAATTAAATTGAATACAAAAAGGATTGTATACTGACAATTTTGGAAAATTTTTTTTAAAATGTAAACGATATAAAGGCGAAAACACTTTCCCAGTACACCAAAATTCACCTCTTAAAATGGGAGAATGTTGAAAATACATCAAAATTTTAGTCCGAATCAAACAAATATCGAAACTCTGCAGGCACTAACCCTTGTTCAGAAGTGGTCACTTTCGCTCTGCCTCTTTTATCGTTGCCTTGGTCAAACGCTAAAGTAGAGAGGATTTTTAGCCAAGTTAGTTTCATAAAAACTAAAATGAGGAACCGTCTTGAAATAGAGACGTGAAATGCTTTTTTAACAATTAGGTAAATATATGTATATATTATATGATTATTCTGGTGAACGGCAGTGATGAGCAATCATGATTTCAAATTTTGTGATTATGATGACTGAAAATTCATCACCAAAATACAGTCGAACTTCCCTAACTCGAATTTTCTCTAACTCGAACTTCCCTAACTCGAATTTTCTCTAACTCGAACAAAATCGAGTGGCAATAGCGTTTACTAAGCAAATTTCATACAAATCTGCTTCCGTAACTCGAACTTCCGTAAGTCGAATTTCTCCATAACTCGAACAAAAATATTGGCCCCTGCTTCTGTAAGTCGAATTTTCGGAAAAATCAACAAAAAAGTTTGAATTTTTTTTCGTTTCTGTTTTGTTACCGGCTCGTTTGGATATGTAATATTGATGTACATTAACATATGGTGATGCAATATGATAGTATATTGCATCAACAATTACATAGGCTGGTGCATTAGCTTCAGGAAAGATGTACTTTATATACT
Source organism: Drosophila subquinaria (assembly GCA_037043405.1). Taxonomy (NCBI): domain Eukaryota; kingdom Metazoa; phylum Arthropoda; class Insecta; order Diptera; family Drosophilidae; genus Drosophila; species Drosophila subquinaria. The sequence continues at coordinate 10,881 of JBAMBL010002811.1, forward strand.
TCTTTATTAGCGTATCAGCGCAAGATTATTTACATTATTAAATTATTAAATATTCAAACTTATTAGTTAAGGAATTCGAAAGTGGACCAAAAAAATGGAAGTGGCTGAAAAATATGGTATCTCAGCGAAAACAGTTTTCATTATTTATAAAAATAGGAAATAAATTATGATGTCATTTGAATCGAGAACTTCTTCTGGATACAGCAGAAGAACGAAAAATCCAATTTTTGAGAATATCGACAGGTTTTAAACACACTGGAATCTGTTTTTGTTGAAAATAACAAGAAAAGTTTACAATTTGAATTGTATTTATGAATGAATGAAATTGTAGTTTCTGTTAAAATACTTTAAAAAAATAGTTCCCTAAGTCGAAGTCTCTCTCCCTATCGCTGAAAACGTATTTTGAAGGGCTCTTAGGCATACCTTCAAAGGTATTTTTTCCCATTTTTAATTTCTTAAACAAATAGATTTCACTGAATGCTTTACAATATTAACCGATGGTCCAAGGAATTTGACGATTCTTATATTACTAGACTTTTATACACGTCTCTTGTTCGTTCGATTCTTGAGTACAGATCATGTGTATGGTCTCCTCAATACGCAATGCGTAATACGCATCCCATCGTACCAGAATAGAACCGGTACAAAAACAATTTTTAATTTTTGATCTTCGTGACTTGAGTTGGAACTCAAAAACTTAGTTGTTATCATACTCTAGTAGACTTATCTTACTCAATCTTCTGTCTCCCACCAAGCGTAGAATTATGTTTGGAGAAATGTTCATCCATACTTTACTGCAGGGTCAAATAGACTCTGCTAATTGGTTGGAACAACGCGTAACTTTAATCCCTTGTAATATATCTTCAGCATTGTACCACTAAACCTGTTCGTATTCTGTGAGCTGATTATACATAATAGTCTGTAGCGTACGATTCGTTCTATCTATATATCTTCCTTCTTCTATCTTCTTCTATCTTCCTACTAAATCTCAACAAGATTGGACAAATAGAATGGAGGTAATTGCTGTTTTTAGTTTCAAGCAAAATAAGTGCCTAAAAGTACGCAATAAAAAATATGTTATGCACATTTAAATAAAGCCTTAAATATAGCCTTTCCCACCCCCCCGAACATTTACATTTATCTATAATTTTTTATTTCCTTTTAACTTTAATAAGATTTGTTGTTTAAATTAATTAAGGCTTAATGTTTTTAAGTAATTAAATAATAAGAAGTGAAAGCCTGAACAGGCCTTGCTAACTTGAAGATTACTTACCAGGCCGGAGCAGGTGGATATGGCGACATTGGCCGACGGCTGGCCACGCACCTTGCCATGAAAATGACAGTTAAGCTGTTGCGCAGAGGGTGACGAGCGGGTTCTCAAATCCCGTCGATGTCGCTCCACAACCAAAAGCGGCGCCAGAAAATAGCTGTGGGGCCTGCAATGGATGACAATGGATGACAATGATGGCGCTGAGCACCGCAGTTAGATTCACTTACGTCAGCTCCAGGTGCAGCGTCTCGTTGGCCAGCGGCAGCTGAAAATGCAACTTTGGCTGTGAATTGGATCCCAGTTGCTGCTGGTCAGCGCTGCGCCGATGCCGTCGATGATCCCGATCGTGGGCATACTGGAGTGTGTGCGTCATAAATGCGCCATCGGCGTGCACACGTCGCGGCACCACCAACTGCCCCTCGCCGTCCAGTAGCTCGTCGGTGTGGATGCCGTAAAGCTTAAGGCTGGCCCCATAGCTCAGCCAGATCAAACAGAGCAGGGTGCTCACATAAAAGCGCTTTACTCTCATTCTTAAGTATTTTTGATTCCTTTAATCGCTGAATCGCTCTCTTTCTCTCACTCTCACTCTCTGTCTTCTATCTGCTTTCAGTTGCTTTAAGTTGTGTTCCTCCGGCTTGTTTTAGCCGTTGTCGATGCGTCTGAGCAGCTTGGCAATTAGCGGGCACATGGCAGCGATTGCATTATATGCTCGCCCCTAAAGCGAATCCCCTCCTGGGGCCCAACTGCAAGCAAAGACAACAAGGCAATTGATATGGTTAGATGTTTTCCATATATTCTTAAAAGTTGAATTTCAATTTCATTATTATAAATCAATCTTAAAGTCTGTTATACAAAACGTGGGAGCCGCAATAATTTCTTGATCAATTCACAGTTAAAGCTTATACATTTTACAACTGAGATCAGATCAGTTAAGCTTACAGTGAACCACTAATCGAAACTTTTGAATTTAAAAAAAAAAAAGAATATTTTGATGCAGAAAAATTATTCAAACAATTCTAAGAGTGACTGAAACAAAATATTTTTGCTAGTATTTTTTATAATTTTTTGAAAATCCTAAAAATGTCGATTAACCCCTTTTTCCTACTTTTTACACAAAAAGTGGCTTTTTTGCAGTTTTCAAAAAATTATAAAAAATACCAGCAAACAAATTTTTAAATTTTTTTTAAAGATTAATATAAGAAACTCGCATCAAAACATCTTTATTATACGCAAATTTGACAAATTTATGCTGTATGAAGACATTAGTGGTTCACTGTATATCAGTTATATTGCATGTTAGCAATTAAACATCAGAGCTATAATGCCAGGTATCAGCCAAATTGTACCTTTTGCCAAACGTACTTTTTCTTAAACAGATCAGAAAAAAATCACCTTAAAAATTTTACACTGCTACAAATTTTAAAGCAAAAAAAAATATATTAAAAAAAACACATGAAATCCTGAAATTTTTGAGGTGTGTAATATAGCTCCCCTTGCTTTTGCATCACACATCCAAAATATTTTTATTTCATATTTCTCTGGCTCGGAGTGCCTACATATTTGGGTCAACCTTTTAGGCCATATTTGTGTAATTTTATCCCCACTAATTTCATTCCACAGACAGGTAAACTAGTCCATACCTATTCTAAATAGTCAATTATCTAGCTGGAAAATTTAAAACATTTTAATTTAGGTGTGTGTTTTATAATCACAGATAATACAATATTTTATTTTTAAATCCCAGACATTTTCTTGCACTCCAAAAGTTATTTTTATCAAAAACAAAAATTGTTATTTGTAAATATCAAAACATTTATGTTTTAAATTATGCGGTTGAACATTATGTATTTGATTTAGCGGTACAAAACCGAGAGACTAGTTTACATAGAAACAGACTCACAGACGGACATCACTAAATCGACTCAGCTCGACGTCCTGATCAATAATCTATCTATATACTATATATAAAACTCTTTTTCCTGACTGACTGAGTATCAACATGTAGACCAAACGGCTAGGCTAAGAAAGATGAAATTTTCACACAACGTAGATGAGACAATTTCATCGAGCAATAAGACGGCGTTTTGCGAAATTCGACCTGTAAGTGAGTAAATTTTGGGTTCAAAGTTCAAGAAATTGCTTAGTATGAAAAACTTTTTTGTTATTTTAATACATATATCTTAACCAAGCTTACAGGTTATATGTTTGGGACTATCTCTTACATTCTGTCCAAATTTGGATAAAGTCATATTACTATATCATATAGGAACATTAAGACAGTGGATAGCGGTAGCTAAATATTTCTTTTTTCCTTCCTCAACTGTACGAGCGAACCGAGAAGGGAGCGGAGCCCCCTAGTATTCTATATATTCTACTACCATGCCTTTTTTATGCGTTACACATTTGGCGACAAAATTATAATATCCCCTACAACGGATATAATGATAAGTGCATAACATCAATGAAATTAAGCCTATTTAGTGCGTTAAGCTCTAATCAAATGCTTCATTTATAAAACTTGTTTGCGGATTAATACAAGATTAATGCCATATTTAAGTCACTTAACTTAGCTAACATCAACAACAATAAAAATAACAACAACAACGACGACGAGTAACCACAGAAGCGTTGGCGTCGCTTTAAGTTAAGATTTTTTTGCCATTTCAATGAGATTAAATTACAATAGTGCGCATTTCATCAACGTTGTTGTAGTTGTTGCTGTTGTTGCATAGGCAGCAATTTGTAGCTGGACTGTGGCGCCACTGCTGATTGGCAGTTGAGTTGCACATTCAATTGGTACAGGACACTTGCACTCGACGGACCGACCGCAGAGTTGCGCCCCATGAATGATGCAAGCCTGAAAGCCAGGCAACAATTATGGCATAAATTTCTACGAAAAAAAATGTGCAACAGCGACAGCAACAATAAAAGCCGCAAAAGAAACAAAGTAAGAACAACAACAAAACCTATTTCTAGACAATAAATAAAAGCTGATTTGCTTTTAGCGATGGGCAGTAGGGGAGGGGGGATACGAATGGGGAAATGAAGATGTTGATTTTTTTTGGCAGTTCTCAAAGAGAGCAAGTGAGAGAGGGTGAGGAATAGAGAGCGAGAGAAAAAGATAGAAATAGACGCTGGCCAGACTCACGAGCAATAAAATTAAGCAAATAATTTGAATGCGGTGTTTCAAAGACAAGCTCAAAAACCAGACAACAACAACAACATTGTTGTCATTATCAAACCAACACACGACAACTTAATTATTCAACAGATGACGAAGTCTCAGCCAGGCAGCCACTAACTAGGCAGTTGGGAGATGAAACTGGGATCTGAAGCTGGATACGAAGCTGGGAACTTGATGTTGTTGTTGCTGTTGTTGTTGTTGTTGGTAGGGGACACTGGCGCTGTTATCACGATCACGATTTGTAATTTATGATAAATGTTGGCAATTCCATTAATAAAATTTAACAAAGCTCATTAGCTTGAAAACAAATTAAAAATCTTTTGAAATTTGCCAATCGCGAAACGTGTCCAAAAATATACAATTCATATAATAAATTCATTTCTTGGCAGATACAACGATCTTTGAATATACTTCCCTAAGAAAAGTAAAAAAAAAAAAAACAATAAAATAAAATAAAAAAAAAATTAAATAAAGAAAAGAGATAATAGAATCTGTGTTTCTAATATATTTTACTTATCACAGATTAAAGCAGAAGCTTAGATAAGAAGAATATAAAAAAATAATACTATGAGAATTTCTAAAAATATTTCAAAACAAAGTTTGAAGTTGCTTTTGCTCTCTTCAGTAAAAACTTATAAAAAAAGACAACAGTTAAGTCTAAAATGTGAACGAGGTCCGAAAAAACTTAAGGGCGCTTCAGACGAGCACTTTTTCACCGACACTTTATGTCAAAAAGAGATTTGTTCGTGTCCGTGTCGCTCACCGACGCTTTGAAATTTTGTGTGGTTGCACGAAACGGACAGCTTTTTGACAGAAAGTGTCGGTGAAAAAGTGCTCGTCTGACCCGGCCTTAAAGAGCTTAAAAAACTTTAGAAATGTTTTTCAATGAACTGACAAAGCTAATGAAAAATTCAGTACACTGTCAAGGAGAGTATAAAAAGAGACGCAGATTTGGTTGGCGCCTGTCGTAGGCGCCATTTTAATTTAAATTCAAATTGAATGCAAAAACCCAACGTGAGCATAATGTTGACAATAAAATTATGGTTTAACTCAGCTTCCAGTCTCCAGTCTCCTATCTCCAGTCCGCAGTCCCCAGACGCAGTCTTCTCTGCCTCATCCTGAGCTGCGAGGCATTCTCATTTGCAATTGCGGCAAAACTTGAAAGAATCGCACAAAATTAGCAAGCGCCACATTATCATATATGTATGTATGTAGTATGTTAAACGTTGCAGTCTCAGTTTTAAGTCACTGTCTCTGGTCCAAGTCGAGTACAATCGTTCAATCGTTGTCCAGGCTTTAGAGACAGTCTTTTCATTATGCTCCACTGCGTCGGCTGGAAGGCGCCACTTTTAATTATCAATCAATCACATTTGACGGCTCCCTCCATTAAAAGTCAGTCAATTGATTGAATTTTCATTTGGACAACGACAAACGGCAGACAACAATGCAATACCCAAACCCATACCTATTCCCCCAACTACATACATACATACATACATACATATGTACATATGTATACGCAGTCACATCCGCATCCGCAAAGCATTGATCAATGATGTTGTCTGCAGCTCAGTTGGCCATGGTTCGCTGGCTGCCAAATGCAATTGCTGGCAGCGCTGATTGATGAACTGCGCTGAAGTCAAATGAACAATGCATCAGTATTGACATCAATGACACGCGAAGCTTTTTAAGCTAGTTGGTTTACCTAATCGCATCGCATGCTTATTTATGTAGCTGAATGATCATTCAGCCCACGTGCTAAATTATCTCACATAAATAGTTTCTCCGCTAATTGTGCTGTTTTCATTAATCGCCAAAATATATGTATAATCATAAATATACTAGGTACATATTGATTTTCCATTTGATAGCTTTTTTTCTACATTATTTCGGGGAATTACTGGTGTTAGTGTTCAAAAATTGACATTTGTCAACAGCTTTGTTGACGCTTTACCTAATTTATTAGCCACGTCAAACTGTTGCTTTACATTTGGCTCGTCGATCACATCACCTTCTCATGATAATGATCATCAACAGCAACACGGGCGACAAACTGGGCTCTACTGTTAGATCATCTCGACTTTGTATGCAAATAACGCGACTTCGAGACCAAAAAATATCACAAACTAATTTCCCAGAATACAGAAAAATACTCCATACCCAAGAATGATCGCAAAACCAATCATAAAACGAAATTTCTAAAAACCGGAAACTACATACTCTGCACTAGTAATGCAAAAATACATAGATAAATCGATTTTTAAGGAATATACTTTCAATTACTTTAAGTATTAAATATTACAAAAAAAAATCCTAAATCATGAACTACGAACCACATTTTACTTTTATGCATTTTAAGGATTTGTATTAAAGAATCGGTATAGTTTGTCGATGCATCGACAACTCGATTCATTTAATTCAATTTTAAACTAGATAATGGTAACGGTTCACACAAATTTCTCTTTCATTTTATTATTCAACAAAGATCAATAAAAAATTCTCAGTATGAATTGAGTATTATAATTTAAGAGAAAGCTTAAAGTAACTAGTTTATTTCTCTGAATTGAATTCTATTTTATTATTCTTACAAATTTTATTGAAAACTGATGTTAGGGCCGTGCATACATACAGTATGTAAATGCATGTACATATAAATTTTATTTAATACATAGTTTCGAATTTGACATTGATTTCTATTGATATTTATTACGTTAAAATATTTTTTTTATGTTATCAAACAACTTTTTTAGACAAAAAAAAACTTGGCCTATGAGTGATAAATCTTGAAAGTCTCCTTAAAAGTGTTATTGAAATTCGTCAAAGTCCTTTAGATTCATATAGAATATTCTACTTTTTGACAGTCACCAATTCAACAAAAGTAGTAGTAAAATAAACTTACAAAAGATGAAGTTCTTTTGTGATCCCCATCTACTAATTAGATTAATAGGTTAGCAATTAAATAAAGATCCATTATTTTTTAAAGAAAAATAACAAACATCACTACATTAATTTAAAACCAGTTGAAAGCAGTGGAAATATAGATATTTAGTTTAATTTTTAGTAAATACCCAACCACACTCACATTCTCTTGAAAATTGACTTAAGTTTCATGCGAGTATACGAGAAGAGTATTTTGATTTATAAGTGCTCAATTCTAGATGTATGTGCATTAGGGTGGTTAAATTTTTTTTTAAATTTTACCAGCGCGCGGTTCGTTTCGCCGATGTTGGTGGCAAAAATCTGTAACTTTTGAACTTGGTGAGATATCGGATTGAAACTTGAACTTTATATTCTCTAAGCTTCAAAGCATTTTTGAAAGAAAAAATAAGAGTGGGCGTGGTACTGAAAATGGCGTTAATTAACAGTCAAATGCAAATTAATGGCAATATTTGTAATTTTATATTCAAAAAATTTTTTTTTTAATTTTAGAACAAATTTTAAAAATAAAATTTAATTGTTTTATTTTATTTTTACATTTTTAAAAATTTTTAAATGTTTTGAAACAATTTTAAATGAAACAAAATATTATTTATGCACTCGCTTAGGTTTCTATGCGTGCTTAAACTTTAAAATGAGAATACGATACGAAAAGTTTCTCGTTAAAAATCGTAAGCTCGAATTTGATTTTAGACCCATTGTTTCTTGGGCAAACCTTCCTAGAATTCGTCGTAGATTACGATTTTGACAACCGCTTGGTGCATTTTTTAAGTCTAATGTGCATATATGTAAGTGGGGTCATCTGCCCACAAACCATGTGGCCAGACCATTTCATGAAGAAAATGGCAAAAAATAAAACAAACAAACAAAAAAAAAAATCAAAATATATGCTAGCATAAATGAAGGGGGCTGGGCATTAAAAAATTTCACTTGAAGCGAGTCAGAGACGAAACCAAAGCAATTTGTACGCCTACCAGCCGAGACTCCCATTGTCGGAGCTTCATTCACATATTTTTCATTCATGCGTTGTAGATTCATTGAGGCACACACGCGCTCACATAGACACACACACACACTCATACATACAAACATACATGCACACGCATACACCCAAGTCGACACACAGTTTTTATTTTTATGAATGAAATGAAACTTTTAACGTAAAACGCGGAACGACTAACGTTTGCTGAGGGGATACGAGGGGGCGGCGGCCAGTAGACGAGGGGCTGACGGGGGGAGGGGTGTAGCGGGGTCTGCACTGTTGGCTGTCCAGATCGCACGTAACTCCAACGATATGTATGTATGTAGAGCCAATGTGGTTGCTGTTGTTGCTGTTGTCGCCGTCTCGAGGCATATTTTAATATCTTTAGTGGCGGGCGTCTCCGCGACGGTTCCATCGCATGTGGGCCGAAAATGTATTTTTTATGGCGAAGTCGTTTTGATTTTTTTTTTTTTTTTTTGTGTCTCTTTCTCACCCTCTGGCTCGATCTCGTTCTGGCGCTCTGACTCCAGCTTCTTGTTGTACAACAAATGCAGGCCATAAATTTCGCACAGGCGTTTCTTGGGATGGCCACGAATCGTCAGACAGACAGAGCGAGTAACAGAGAAGAAGAGTAGGAGAAAGAGAGAGGGAGAAAAACGGACAGACAGACGCACTGCACTCCAAAAAAAAGAAAAAAAAAAATACGTTATAACAAATCATTTAATTTGCTTTGATTTGTTGTGCCTCATACATTGTTGTTGCTTTTGGCCAAAACATGCGCCGCGCGCTTATTTTGACCATTTTTAGGAGCTGCTTGTGGCATTTATTTAGCTCGCCTGGCTTTGTGTATCTCTCAGATAAATAAATGTATCTGCAAGTATTAGTATCGTTCGCTTGAGTGTGTGTGCGCTGGCTGAGATCACACAGGAAATTAGCTTAATATATGGCTTCTGTTTTGCCCGAATGGCAACAACAAACAACCAACAAAATAAAGTTTAAGAAAAAACATAAAAGAGAAACAACTGAAAATAGTCAGATCACGAAAATAGCAAAACAAATAACAACTTTTTGCTCTTTCGAGTTTCATTAGAAAAAATAAATATGCTCCGAATCTTACACTCGACCCTAAACTGTTAGTTGACTTTATGTATAGTATATACATACAGTTATGGAAAAAATAATAGAAACGACAGGGCTGCTCACATTTGAGACCAAATATTTCGTTTCTGGAGCAAATTTCATCCATGAAAACCAGTGTACTTGGTTTCAGGATAACAATGCTCTACTTTGGATACCATTTTGGGCCTCTTTCGTAAGAATTATAAGCAGTGTATACTGATTTGTAGAGAGACCACGATTTTGTCTTGGAAAAAATAATAGAAACGCATTAGAATTTTGATATTATCTTGTTTCTTAAAGCTTGAATTCGAGTTATATAGGTATGATTTCATGAACTAACTATAGAAGAAGACATTAAATAGCTTTTTTTTGGATTCCCGTTCTGCTTGTTGTTGTTATTTGTTTCATAATGGGTGGTGGCGTACATTGTACCGTTATTGAAAGAAAACATATTCTGAATCTAAAAAATAAAGACAACTCAATCTCAGATATTGTTACAATTCCTAATATTTATAAAAAAAAATGTTTTCAGCGGGTTACTATAAATAAAAACCAAAGACACGCAGTAAAAAGCTTGCACCATAGGGTAAATTCGACAACCTCCTTGTCCGAAAATCAAAAAAAAATCCCTTTCTGTCATCGGAAGTTCTAAAAAATGAGTTAAATGCACCTGTCAGTAGTCGAACTATAAGAAATAGAACGATTGATGACGGTTTCAAAAGCCATATGGTTTAAAAGGTACCATACCTTAGTAAAAAACACATCAGCAACCGGGAAAATCTCGCGCAGGTGCGTTTCCTGCCACCAAATTGAAAAAATATGTTGTTGTCAGACGAAACTAAGATCAATTTGTTTGAATCTGATGGGGAACCACATGTTAGGCCCCATAAGAATACTCCCCACGACCCAAGGTGCTCAACTATAAACGTTTGAGTATGGAGTTAGAAACATAATTTTGTGGGGATGCGTTTCTCATTCTGGTGTTGGTCCATTACATTGGATAAGGGAAAAAGTGAGTGCCTCCCAGTATGTCAAAATACTCGACAGTATAATGCTACCTTATGCTGAAAAGGAAATGCCGCCAAAGTGGGAGTTCCAGCAGGATAATGATCCAAAACATTATTCAAAGCTGGCCAAGAAGTGGTTCCTTGACAGTAAAGTTCCCCTAATGGAATGGTCTTCACAGTCACCAGACCTAAATCCCATAGAGCATCTTTGGAGGATCTTAAAGAAAAGGATTGGGGGCTATAAACCCCAAAAATAAGGATTATTAGTTGAAAAAAGTTAAATCCGAATGGTACTCCATTGATCCATCGATTTGTGCCAAACTGGTGGACTGTATGTATGTATGTACATATGGCCTAATCCAGCGTTGCGGACGTTACATTTGCACGCATATCTTTTCATTTTTAAACTGATTCAGGTCGCGTTCACATCGGTAAATTTTAATGAAATTTCCTCGAAAATTCATCTTCTTTTGTAGTACATTTTAATCTATTTTAAGATTAAAGCCTTTCGGCCGTTTCTTCAATGAACATATAACTTTTATTCAACAAATTATTTGAAATTTGACATTAATTTCGAAACATTTTACGTAAATTTCTCTTTTCAAAAGTTATCAAACACCTTATTTAGACATTGAAAAAACAGGCCTTACTGTTTTTGAAAAAAAAAAAAATTACAATAGCTTGCTGAAAGCTCCGTTGCGGACGTTACACTATATTTATTTTACTATATTACTCCAGCTTAAAAAACAATCATAAGAAGTTTCGTTATATAAAAATTTGAATTTTTCTCTGTTGCGCATGTTACACTTTTTATGCATATTTTGACTTTAAATTATTTATATATATTAAATATCCTTTCAAAATTGTTTTTCTCTTAAATACATGAAAATGAAACAAAGTTTAAGATTTGCTAAGCGCTAACCATTTAGACGATTGTTTTGCCCATTTTTTGGCTATTGAAAATAACCCTTTTTGACAAAAATTATTGAAATTGAGAGGCAAACAGAGGAATTAATTGGTTAGGCGCCGTGAAACCATTTTTTTATATTCAGAAGCTTGAGTACACTTAGTTTTTTGAAAACTTAAATTTTTTGCCCTTGGTTTTAAAATTTTCTGTTTAAAAATTGTTTCAACGGGTCATTATATCCATCAAATCACGGTCTTATTTAAACGCCTGATCAATAAATTCATACTAATTAAAATTATGGCTTTTTGATATGGGTTTCAACTACAGATCGAATAAACTATTCATCTCAAGGAGTCAAGTACTTTTATCTGAGGCTTCGGATAAAATAAGTAAAGTTTGTAAATTTCATATAGTGACATAGAAAATAAATTTCGCTCATTTAGTTGCGATGGATCTGAAATCAGTACCTGCTGAATGGCATGATAAAATTTAAAAATACAAAACCAACCTACTAAATAATAACTTCTAAAAGTGCGTAAGAAATTTGTACTATTTGTACGATGTCGATACCAAAACTTGATGTGTTTGATTGAAGGAAATTTCTGAATGCAAAACTAATAATCAGGTATCAAAGTTAAAGTTACCTGCTGAATGCCGCCATTGTTAAGCTTATAGTTTGATTAAATCTCAACCGTTTTTCATAGAAAAAGGCTTTCGCTCTTGGGTTTTTATTGCAATTTATTTCTGTGAGGCATTGTGTGTTTTCTAACATGTACTTAAGATACACCCGTATATACTCACTCAGTAAAATATCGCGTTTGTTGTTACCTCTCTGCCTGTGTTTGTTTTTGTTTTTGGTTTTGGTAATTTTGCTCTGAATGAAGCCCGTAAAGACGTTAACCGCAAGTGCCGACGACGCGTCGTCGCTGGTTATAATTATGGTTACGACGATAATGATAATGATTCTTCTAATTATGAAGTTCAGGTGATGTCAGGTAAATGCTGCGGGTAACGACGTCAATTCGGGGCGTCCAATTCGTCAGATTCGCACAACACAAAACAATACAACAACAACAAAAAACACACACACTCGCACACAAAAAAAAAACAATATGATGACTGAACGAATTTCGATATTGAATTAGTTTCTGCTTCCGTTCTTAAAGTTGAGTTGTTGTTGCGCATGCGCACTGCACGCACTTTTCTGATAAAGCACAATCAAATTAAAAGTACGAAATACGAGGGAAAGAAAGCGATTACAAATTGAAATATAAACAACAATAAGTTTGGCGCGCGTTCGCCGCTTGTTTATCGAATCAGGTTTAGTTTCAATTCAATGAGAATCGAATTGGTTCGATCTTATTGTGCACACATTTACACACGCAAGCACACACGCACACACACACACACATACGGACACGCCGGCGCAGTCGCCGTTCGGACTCAAACTAAGTGAAAATTGCAAGCGGGCACTGGTTTTATTTGAAGGAAAGATTGGGGAGCCCAATGCTAGTAACAGTGCCAGTAACACAGACACAGACACAAGCACAGACACATACTCAGCCAAAGCCGGAGCCCAAAGAGCCAAACGAGTGCCGGCCGAATGAGATGAACACGAACACGAACACGAACGAACGACAAGCAAGCGAACGCGCGATCGCAGCGCGTCGCTTTACTCGCTGTTGTTATTCTTGTCGTCGTCGTCTTTGCGTTCGCTGTCGCTGTCGTGAGACGCCAGCTTCACAGCAGCAGCAGCGACGCGGCGGCAGCGCAGCTTTTACAATGAAATTGCTGACGGCAGCGACAGTAACAGCGCTGCGGCGTCTTACTGCCGCGTCAGCTGCATGTGACCCCCAGCGAATTCCCTCCGAAGGGAAATGCGACTGCTGCTGCTGCGACTGTTGCTGGCAGCGGCAGTGACCCTGTCTCTGTCTCTGGTCCATTATCAGCATTGTCATCAATTGGCTCTGAAAACCTGGAGTAGTCGTAGTTGTGGTTGTTGTTGTGTTTGTTGTTGCCATGCGTGTCGCTATCGCTGCTTGCCATATAATTATAATCATATCATGCATATATACATACATATAAACATATGTACATACATATGTATCTCATGACTAGCGACTCGCAGAAATTGATGTGCTATCGTCTTGGTGTTCCAGCAACTGCCACAAACGACGACGACGACGAGGCGGGCGCCGTTCGATCCTCAGTTATTGCAGCACATCAAGGACACCGTTAAACGCACAGGAAAACACAATCGCCGGCAGCATAAAATGGGGAGTAAATTGTTTAAAATTATCACATTGTAAAAACTCCAGACGACGCCAATCCAGTCGGGGACAAGGCGCATCCAGTTGAGTTCAGTTCAGTCTGTCCAAGAGCAGGAGAGCATCATTATCCATGCGTAATACGTATAAGGTGGTCTCGTCGGCAAAAAGTAGTCCCTTGGCCATGCTAATAATCAGTGCGAGGAAAAGGGAACGCAGACACGCACTGAACGTTAAGGGACCACAAAACGATCGATTCGGCAGCCGACCACCCGAGACCACCTTATACTTATTGCATCATGCGCCCGAGCGCGCAAAAATAGCCACAAGAACAAATCACATTATTAGTCGACGTCGGCGTCAACGTCGACGTCGCTTTCGAAGTCGACGTTGGCGGCGGCGTTGTTGCACGTTATTTTTAAAAATTTGTTGTATGGCGCCCCGTTTGATTTTTAGGCGCCATGCAGCAATGGCGGCGGCGTTTGGCGGCAAATTGTGGCGACACGTCTGGAGCTACATACATATATACATGCATACCTAGGAGCTGGAGCGTGGCAGCGCCAACAACAACAACAACACCAATATCAACAGCAACATCAACGGCAAACAACAATAAGAATCGTACATGAGCAGCAGATACAAATGCGATAATGTACAGGAGAAACGACAGCAACAAAAATACTTGTACAAACTGAGATACAAGATACAAGATAAGAGCAATGCACGGGAGGCGCGACGCGACGCGACAGCAAGCAGACGCCAGCCTAGACGCGACGCGACGCGTCGCAGCATCGCCGCCAACGCCGCGATGCCAACAGATATCAAGCACGTCTCAATCTCAATCTCGAATCATTCAGGGCCGGGTTCGGTCAGACTTTGTCAGAAAGACGGTTTTTGCCGGTGATGGTGATGCGCGGCTGCGGTGGCGGCGTCTGTCGCTATTGCTGCTGCTGCTGCCACTGCCGCCAACGCTGCTCAATTAACAATGAAAAGTCGGTCTGGTACGTCATAATATATTTTTATCTGATTAACAGCCAGCAGACGACAGACTTGGCACAAATCGTGCGTTGGCACAAGCACACACACACACACATGTCCGTAAACCTCCCAAGCGTCATCATCATTATGATGATCATCATCCTTGCTATCGTTTATTTGTGTGTTTTTCGCGTGACTCTCATGTCAGATGTCTAATCAACAGATCTCATTTGTGGCGCCGCAGTCTCATCAATGTGACGCCAAATGCGTTGCCCAGCTTTGTATGTATTTACATATGTACATATGTACATATGCATGTGTGTGGCGCCAACAATGAGAAATGACTGCAACTGAATGAAATGTGTGTGTCACCTTGTGTGGCCCGGTAAAATTAGATATTAATTATTGTTGCATTTTATGGATTTGGACAGGAATTGCTGGCTACACAATTCAATCCTTATTTGAAAATAAAATTTAAATTTGAGATTGAAAATCAAACAAGTTTTGCTCACGTTGTCGGCGACGTGTGAATGGCAGCTGGCACAAAAGAAGTAAACAAACCACAAACAGCTGTGCAATATAGCGTTGCCAGATGTTGCTTATAAGTACAGGGCTGCAAATGTTACAAATACAATGCGATTTAACTTAAGCCAAGTTCGCACTTTCCCATTGTTATCACTGTTAATAAAAAATTTTGACAATGTGTATAGATAATTGTACATTATTTATTTATAACTATTAATCTAGTTTATTGAGGGTATTTGTATAATTTATTTTGAATGGTATATTTGGGCATGCTCAATTTTTGCTGTTTGAATGTGCCGCGCATTAAGACAGCTGTCAGCCGTGCAATTGGCAGCCCTGCGCACAGTTACAGTGCGACTGTCAAAAGCGATATAAAAAAAGTTGTCTGCTCGGCATTAAATAATTTTTGTAGCGCTGCTAAATATTTTCCAGCATATCGGTAAGTTTTGTTTATGTTGACATTAAACAAGCGCAGTCAATTATTAAGCATAGATGACTTGCAAGCTAAACTTGGCAGCAACAAATCGATAAATAGTCGAAAGTGGCTGCTCGGCCTGCTTGCAACTTATGTAATTGTCCGTAAAGTTGATGTTGTCGCCCGTTTGTCAATTGATTTGTTGCAGAAAATATGATACGTGCACCGCTAGTGAAGGCGCTGGGCGCCCTCGGCTCACCCACACACCAGATCGCCAGCCGAGCAGTGCGCACCAGCGCCGTCGTGGCCCAGACACCGGCCAAGGCGCCCGAGAAGATCGAAGTGTTTGTCGACGATATTCCCGTGATGGTTTTACCCGGCACCACAGTTCTCCAGGTTAGCAGGCATTTGCATAGAATATATATGTTCCATCAGTGCACATATTCAAATCCGTAATTGTTTGTAATCCTGTATACAGGCTGCGGCTGAAGTTGGTGTGGAAATTCCACGCTTCTGTTATCACGAGCGTCTGGCCATCGCCGGCAATTGCCGCATGTGCCTGGTGGAGGTGGAGAAGTCACCGAAGCCAGTGGCCGCCTGTGCCATGCCCGTCATGAAGGGATGGCGCATCAAGACGAACTCCGACTTGACCCGCAAGGCGCGCGAGGGCGTCATGGAGTTTCTGCTCATGAATCATCCGCTCGATTGCCCGATTTGCGACCAGGGCGGCGAATGCGATCTGCAGGATCAGGCCATGGCCTTTGGCTCCGATCGCTCACGCTTCACGGACATTAATTACACGGGCAAGCGGTAAGTGCGAAATGCAAGCTAAACTTGAAATATGAAATGAAATCATTACGTTGCCCTTGCTTTGTTTTAGTGCCGTAGAGGATAAGGATATTGGCCCGCTGGTCAAGACAATTATGACGCGCTGCATCCATTGCACACGCTGCGTGCGCTTCGCCTCCGAAATAGCCGGTGTCGATGATCTGGGAACCACAGGTCGCGGCAATGACATGCAAATTGGTACCTACGTGGAGAAGCTCTTCCTCACCGAGCTGTCTGGCAACGTGATCGATCTGTGCCCCGTCGGCGCACTCACCAACAAACCATACAGCTTCGTGGCTCGTCCCTGGGAGATTCGCAAAGTGAGCAGCATCGATGTGCTCGACGCCGTTGGCAGCAACATCGTGGTGAGCACCCGCACCAATGAGGTGCTGCGCATCCTGCCGCGCGAGAACGAGGATGTCAACGAGGAGTGGCTGGCGGACAAGTCGCGCTTCGCCTGCGATGGTCTGAAGCGCCAACGCCTTGTGGCGCCCATGGTGCGCATGCCCAATGGCGAGCTGCAGGCTGTCGAATGGGAGGGAGCTCTCATTGCTGTGGCCAAGGCCCTGAAGAATGCCAAGGGCCAGATTGCTGGTGTTGCCGGTCAACTGGCCGATGTGGAGGCAATGGTGGCACTTAAGGATCTGGTCAATCGCTTGGGCGGTGAGAACCTCGTTACCGAATCGGACTTCATCAAGGGCAGCGGCATCGATGTGCGCTCCAGCTATCTGCTGAACAGCACCATTGCGGGTAAGTGCCTCTCGATCCACGAGCAGCACTTGTCAATCGTACATTCCCTTGATATCTATAGGTCTGGAACAGGCTGATGCTGTTCTTCTCGTGGGCACGAATCCGCGCTACGAGGCACCGCTGGTCAACACACGTCTGCGCAAGGCTTACGTGCACAACGAGCTGCAGATTGCCTCGATTGGTCCCAACGTGGATTTGTCCTACGAGCATGAACATTTGGGCACCGATGCCGGCCTCATCAAGGATGTCTGCAGCGGCTCCCACGCCTTCTCCAAGGTGCTGGAGGGTGCCAAGAAGCCAGCGATTATCATTGGCGCTGATCTTCTGGAGCGGCCCGACGGTGCCGCCATTCATGCCACCATCTCCGAGTACTGTCAGAAGCTAAGGAAGCCGGTGAGTGCAGTTCCCCTAATATATATCAGTTAAGTTTGCATTTCGTTCGTTTATAATTGACATCACCTATCAACTGGACAGGATTGGAATCCCTTCAATGTCTTGCACAACAGTGCTGCCCAGGTGGGCGCCTTTGATGTGGGCTACCAGCCGGGTCTGCAGCGTGTGCTGCAAGGCCAGCCGAAGGTGTTGTTCCTGCTGAACGCCGATTCTGGTAAATTGACCCGCGATCAGCTGCCCAAGGACTGCTGTGTTGTGTACATTGGATCCCATGGTGACAACGGTGCGTCCATAGCCGACGTTGTGCTCCCTGGAGCTGCATACACCGAGAAGCAGGCCATATATGTTAATACGGAGGGCAGATCACAGCAAACATTGCCGGGCGTCTCGCCACCAGGCATGGCCCGCGAAGATTGGAAGATTCTGCGCGCTCTGTCTGAGATAATGGGCAAGCCATTGGCCTACGACACACTCGATGAGTTGCGTGCGCGCCTCGACGATATTGCACCACATCTGACGCGTTTCGGCGAGCTCGTGCCGGCGGGCAGCAGCGAAGCCAGCGCCAAGACAACACCCGTAAGTTCCTCCGACGTCCTGTCCGACGTAGCCAACCAAGTTACTAATCCTCTTGTGCATTTGATGCATCTGCAGAGCAAATCCATCAGCGGCGGAGCCATCGATGTTAAGCTAAAGGAACTGCGCGACTATTTCATGACCGACGCCATTTCACGCGCCTCGCCAACCATGGCCAAGTGCATATCCGCGGTCAACAAGCAGCAGCGACAGGACGAGGCGGCCAAACAGAGCGCAGCCATCTAAGCGGATGCGGAAGTGGCCTCCACTCTGATCTGATGATACTATAACATAAATATTAAATAATTAATGTTGTTTTTTTTTTGTTTTTTATTGGTCAATCTTGTCATTTTGCTCTTCGATTTTTGCTATTTACTCAACTCAAATCTAACCGAGCAGCGATTGACGGACAGCAGAGAGCAGGAGAGAGAAGCGAATCCAAAAGATGCTATTCAAAATATATTGAGCGGGCGCAGAGCAGTTTGTAAACGTCATTGATTTTGTTGAAAGCAAACAATTATACAATACAAAACTAGGAAAAAACAAAAACTTAAACGCAAAATAAACGTGAAATAGAAAATACAATACTTAAAATACATACTTACATATATCATATACTCAGCTCATCATCACGAGCTCTGTAGTTCAGCATACTCATATACCATCTGTTTCCATATGTCTATCTCGCTCTTAAGTATGTTCATTGCATTGCACTCTAATTAATGGGTAATAAGCAGATCCGACGTTGGCCCAGGTCACATCAGTTACCTGGATATGGAGTACTTGATTGATTTCCTTTGATTCACTGCGAATCGGTTATCAACGTTTGTCACGAGAATTATAAATAGAATAAAACAATTAGGGTGTTCACTTTACCCTAGCAGCGTTGCAGATTGAAAACGTTGCAAGCTTTCTGCGAGAACAGCGCTTTACGTGCAACGCGTTGAACATATTCAAAAAAATGTAAACAGAAAACAGCACACTGTGGTTATGTGCAACGCTTTCCACATAAAGCGCTGCTCTAGTAGCAAGCTTGCAACGATTTCAATCTGCAACGCTGCTAGAGTCAAATGAACACCCCAATTCATTAAGATCCAATTGTATGATTAACTCGCATAGATCTTCTATTTTTTTCGAGATGTACAAATTTAAAGTTTCTTTAAAATGATCTTCACGAGTTTCCAGTACTCAACTTGAGGATGCCTCATTTTGTCTCCCACTAGCTACAAACTTATTAAGCCCTTCAACTCTTTGGGTATTGGACTAATGAGCGATCAGATCGATGAGATCATCAACTGCAGGCATTCTTGAAGCACAGGCTTCCGGTCCGGTAAAAAACAAGATTAAAGTTAGCTTCAGCACTCCAAAAATTTAATAACCTTAATAGCTTTTTTTTTTAAGAATAATCTCTGTTATAAATTTAAATTTATAGTAATCTGAGGGATGGTTTTTTTTTAAGTCAGCAAAATGTGAAATAAGTCTTATTGTTGAGGCCTAATGCCTTTTTCCTTTGTATTACAAAAAAAAAGTTATGAAGAAGTTGAGGTATGCCTAAGAGCGCTTCAAAAATCTTTCCAACGATATACTAGATAATGTCTAGTAGATATTACATACAGTAGCGGACAAAGAAAGTCGGACACCATAAAATAGCTGTTTTTGGAATTTTCTTAAAGTGTTTCTTTATTCGGTTAAAGAAAAAACGTACAAGGCCTAGGAACCGAATGAATGTTACAAACCTTTCCTTAACCCATTACGTACTCATTGAAATTTTGAATTTACTTTCTAAAAGTCTACTTTCGAAACTTTTTCCCTCGGGCTCTAACCAAAAATGTTTGGGTGCAACAAAATTCTTCAAGGAATTCTAATAGTGACTGCAAAACTTTTTTTTTTTTTTTAAAAAAACCTCTTCGCTAGTATTTTTAAAAAGTTCTTTAAAAATTGCAAAATAGGGAGGTTTTGTTTTTGGATTTTTTGCAGTTTTCAAAAAATTATAAAAATACCAGCGAAGAGATTTTTGAAAAAACAACATTCAAACATATAGAAGTTGGTTTTGACAAGGACTTGAAAAACGCAAAACTTAGACATGGAGCAGCCTCAATTTTTTTAATGTTACATTACGTAACTTTATATATGTACATAAATTTCTTTAAGGGGGCTTCAAAACTTTAACCGCGTTTTTCTCGAAACCACGTTTTTCGAGCTGGCGGCACTGATTGCGCCCGTAGATCTGAACCGATTTTGATGAAACAAAGTGCAATCGACGCAGAATTGTCACCATTATGGTCCCTATCTCAATCATAATTTTTAAATTTTTTTACTATGTTTTTTTACACTAAACTACAAAAAGAAATTGCCATAATCGATTTTTCATTTTTCAATGACCGCCATTATGTAAAAATAAATCGCAAAATCATGATTGAGGTAGGGGCCCAAATTTCATCTGTACTGAATCTAACGCCGTTTACTTTTTCCATTTCAAATGATACGAAGTGGAGTTATCCGTGCCGCCAGCAGCATACCTTTTTTTTCGAAGTCCAACTTTAACGGCCGACAACTTTTTGAACAGCCCTCGTACAAAGAAAAAAAAATGTTTTTATTTAATTCAATATGTTCTTAATACAAAAAAAAAAAAAACAGAATATAAATAACTATTATCGTTTTCAAATAAGAAATTTTTTAGAAAAGGT
Organism: Drosophila subquinaria; assembly: GCA_037043405.1. Classification (NCBI taxonomy): domain Eukaryota; kingdom Metazoa; phylum Arthropoda; class Insecta; order Diptera; family Drosophilidae; genus Drosophila; species Drosophila subquinaria. The sequence goes on from JBAMBL010002811.1 coordinate 31,703, forward strand.
CCAAAAACCGCCTTCCAAGCAGCAAAACCCCCTTAAGACATTATGGGATTTGATCATTGTATAAATTAATATATTTCAAGTTTTAAAAAACTTGTATTTATCGGTACTGAAGTGATTATTATTGATGCATTAAGATTTTGTGGAACATTCGTTTTAATATATACTATTTATGTATTTTTCCTGTTGGAAGTAACGATTTATGGAAAAAGGCAAAAGTAAAGAAAATTATACCTTTTTAAATTTTCAGTGTATACTGAACCCAATAAATTAATTCATGTGCCAACTGTTAAGGGGGTATTCTCATTCAAAACCCGTTTTTTGGACCCTTTTTAAAAAAATTCTTATTTGAAAACGCAAAGAATAATTGAAAACTTTTTTTATTTATTGTATTACAAAAGGTTCAAAGCCTCGATACGAGGGCTGTTCAAAAAGTAATGAGACTTCAAAGTTGGTGGTGAAAAAAAAGGTGTCGTCACGGCGGCCACGATTCCGGGTCTCCGGAGCGTCGGAAATGAAAAAAAAAACGGGGTTATAATCAGTATAGATGTAATTCTCGGGTGAACCTCAAGCTTAATTTTGTGATTTTTTTTGACAAAATGGCGGCCATTCAAAAAAAAAAATTTCAATTTCGGGCTTTTTTTTTGTAGTTTAGTGTAAAAAAAAAATATTAAAAAATTTTTTAAAATTATGGTCGAGGTTCACCCGAGAATGGTGACAATTCTGCGTCGATTCCACTTTGTTTCATGAAAATCGGTTCAGCTGAACTGGAGATTTCATGGCCGCCAGTTCGAAAAACGTGGTTTCGAGTTAAACGCGTTTAAAGTTTTGACTTCACTTGCATTAACATTAAGATTGCTGGATATAAATGGCCATATCTCCTTAAGTATTTCGAATTTCTAAAAATCCTTTTAGGGGCATATTCACAACTACCCAAGCTATAAATAAATGCAAAAAAAAAAAAGTCGAAAAAAAAAAGTTGCTCAATGAGAATACCCCCTTAAGTCAAGTATGTACTCTGAATATGTTTCGGGTCCACAGTGAAATTGTTGGCCATATCGAACTTATAGTAGTTATCCAATGAACTGATCATATTAAGTAATGTACACAAAATTGTTCAATGTGGGTGAAAAATTATATTTTTCTACCGTAAAAATACAGATTTATTCATTCATATTTTTTGTTTTATCTCACATAACATAATTTCGTAATTTTGAGTGCATGCCGCACACAGAGGCAGGAGGCAACGGCAACGGCAACAGTAACGGACGCTGTGTTGAAAAGGGCCAAGACCCTTCTTCTCGTAGACGCTCCACGTACGCTCTCCAGTTCGACTGAAGGCACAGTCCTGCCCATGATCTCGCCTTTCGGTGCATTAACTCAGCTATTGTATGCGTGTGTGTGTGTAGTGTATATTGTATTGTGTGATTCTATCGAAACTAAATAAAAACTTGAAATTCTATCGCTAAAAACGCGGCAACTGTCTAATTCGTTGGTGACTGCCAGTTAGGGCATGTTTGTTGATATTTGTGTTTGGTTTCTTGGGCGTGTTGGGTAGGGATTGAGATGGGAGATGGATGCTCCCTGTTTAGCTGCAGCAGCTGGCGGGTGTGGGGTCCAAGCCAGAGCGCTTGGTGATGCTGAGCCGGGTAAACTCCTCCGCGGTGGTTGGATGGATGCCCACCGTGTTCATCAGCGTGGGAATGGTCAGACCCGACTTGATGGCGGCAGCAAAGCCTTGAATAACCTCACCAGCCACTGGGCCCAGATAATGCAGGCCATAGACACGCTGATCGCCAGTGCGCTGGGCCACAGCCTTGACATAGCAATAGCGAACGCTCTTCTGGGGAATGAAGAACTCCGTGGGCTTGTAATAGCCGTGGAATACCTCGATCTCTTCGGCACCGTATGCCTTAACGGCATCCTCCTCGCTGAGACCGACGCAGGCGTACTCGAGTGGGGTAAACACAGTGGTGGCCACATCACCATAGTCCATTTTCAGATCGGACTCCGCGTAGAGGCGGCGCGCCAACAGGCGACCGGCCAGCACTGCGACAGGCGTCAGCTCCGGCTTGCCATAGATAATATCACCAACAGCATAAATGTGCGGTACATTGGTCGTCTCCTCGCTGTCAACCGGGATCTTGTCCTTCTGCGTCATCACACCAGCGTTCTGCAGGTTCAGATCTTCAACGAGACCCTTGCGGCCAATGGCCCATAGAACTGTATCAAAGACATCGCTGTCCACCTCGCCCGTCTCCGTATTCTCGTACTTCACCAGCAGCTTGCCATCGGGCTGCTTCTCAACGGACAGTGGCACCGTCTTTCGCAAGAACGGAATGCCACGTTCCTCCATGGAGGCGGCCACCAGACCGGCCATTTGTTGATCGAAACCGCGCAGGACAATCGAACGCACCATCACAGTGGGCTCGTAGCCGAGACCCTTCAAGAAGCCAGCGCACTCCAGACCAATGTCTACAATGAAAGAAATGTAATATAAATAATATTAAAATTAAAATTAATAATCATTTAATTTATGCAGTTTAGCACATGATTCTACTTGGATATTGATAAAGGAAAATTGTTAAGAGAAAGAGGAGCATATTATTAAATCGGAAACTATGATTATGACCAGCGGTGGGCACGCAGTGGCCCCGGGCGGGAGCAGCGACTGCTCCCTACTGTCTACTGTTTAGTTGTTATTGTTGTGCTCTCGAATTCAGATTTCGTGCCCACCGCTGATTATGACTATGATCCTCTTAATCCTTATTGTCTTTGCCAAGATTGATCGAATGCTTAATTGGGCTGACGGAAATGAAAATGCACTTACAGCCGGCGCCCACAACAAGCGTCTTGCCGGGCTCGCGGTCCAGACTGAAGATGTCATCGCTGGTGATGCCGTACTCGACGGCACCGGGGATGTTCGGGTAGCGTGGACGACCGCCCACGGCAATCACAAAGGTCTGAGCGGTAATTGTGCGATCGCCGCTCTTTAGCTTAGCGGACAGTGTGTGCGAGTCCACAAAGGAGCCCAAGCCATTGATGTACTCGACTTTTCTGCAATAGTGAGAGATGAGCAATAAGTCAACATTTGTTGCAATAGTTCCATGCGAGGTCACTTACTTGTCGCGCAAATCGACGCGAGTCACCCAGTTGACAGACTTGATGTGGTTCTGCACCGAGGTGACGAGTTTATTCCAGTCGGGCTTGATCTTCTCATCCACATTCCAGCCATAGGCGGCTGCCTCGTGCACGGATTCGCCCAGCAGCGAGGCCTGATGCATGAGCTTCTTTGGTATGCAGCCGACATTGACACAGGTGCCGCCCACGCCCCATTTGGTGCCAGACGGCGTTGGCTTCACAAAGTCCAGGCAGGCAACACGTGCCCCATTTGCCACAGCCTCCTTGGCACAGGCCAATCCACCGGAGCCGCCACCAATCACAACCAGATCGTAATCATAGTTACCTGAGAATGAACAAAGAAGAATTGAAAGCATTAAAATCACGACTCATTGCAATGGATTAATGCTAATTAGTGTTGGAGGACAGTTTCTCTACCCGGCTCCTTCTCTAGCTTCTTATGACGCAGCCGTATATCCAAGTAGGCTGAGCGATAAATGCTACGACCCTCGGACGGCTGAGCCTCGGCCAACGAAGCGGGCACAAACTCAAATAGATGCATTTGCCCAGCAACCTCTGGTTCAACTGAGGCCTCTGTCTGTCACGCCTTCTCGTTGTCCTCGCCGGTGTCGTTGTAGTTGATGTCGTTATTTTGATCCTTGTCGATATTGTTGGTAATTATAAACATATGACTCGCCGTGCAAATCAAACTGGAGCAATCATCTGAGCCCCGCCTTGGCGTGCGGTTTGCTTTGACCCAATGCGCTTGCCATGGTTACGATTATACGATTACACGATTATAGTACGATGTTGGTGTTGAATTACACAGGGAGGGCAGGGGATGGGTGACCAATCAACTAATCTCCAAGTAGCCAATTCAATGTTAATAATAAAATGCAATTTAAGTTCTCTTGTGGTCCGACAAGACAGCAAAGATAATTACATAATTAATAAAAGGCAGAGTATTCATATCATTTGAATATCAGCCAAAAATTAGTAGTTTTCATATTTCCTTTTTGCTTTAATCTCAACTGAATACAAAATTAACTCTTACTTAAGAATGACGCATTAATGGGAAACTGAGAAATAAATTCCATGAGTGGCAGTAACATAAATTTTAATTAAATCAGCTCAAGAACAAAACCACAACATGTAGTGCGGGTCAAAAGAACTAAAAGTCCACATGGAAGGGAAGGTTGTGCGATAAGCGCAAATCTCTATTCGTAAAACTTAATTAAGGAAACAATAAAAGCCTTATCACAATAATATCAATGAATGTAACTTGTTTTGGAATTTATGCTACGAATATGGATCATGAAAATCAATTAATATACTCAGTAAAAAATATATTTTAATTCGGCATTAATCGGCATCTTGGTTAAACTATCGTCAAGTTTAGAAACTGAATATTAAAAATAATATTTAATATTTAGAATAATTATTTAGACAGTAATTAAATTCTTTATTCCGAAAATTTTTAAACCAAGAACGAAAACTTAAAGTTGTCAAAAAAACTTTGTTTTTTAATAAAAGCTTTTTTTTTTGGAATAATATAATACATTCTCAGGCTTTAAATTACAAAAACAAAATGGTTTTACGATGGTTTATTTGTGCATGGCCGAGTCTAATCAATTAATTCCTCTGTTTGCCTCTCAATTGCAATAATTCTTGTAAAAAAGGGTATTTTCAATGGCCAAAAAAGTGGGCAAAACAGTCGTCTGAGTGTTTAGCTCTTAACAAATCTTAAACTTTGTTTCAATTTCTTTAATTTAAGATAAAAACTATATCGAAAATATATTTAAAATATATTATTAATTTGAAAAAAGTGTGTATGTAAAAAGTGTAACGTCCGCAACAGACAAATATTCCCATTTTTACTCAACGCGTCTTTTTATCACTATTTTTTAAGCTGAATTGATATGGTCAAATATTCCACCTTATTTTTTGTATTTGGATATTTTTTGTTTCATATGCAAGATTTGTTAAAGAATGTGAAAATGTACGTTAACCTCAAAACGACTTCAATTTTTTGTAACGGCCGCAACGGAACTTTAAACAAGCTTAACTTTTTTTTATAAACAGCAAGGCTTTTATCTTAAAACAGGTTTTAAAGTACTTCCAAAGATCTGCCTTTTCCAGCAATTGTCATCAAAATTAACCGAACTAAACGGGAGTTGTATCTGAATTTGGATTTGCTGGACGCTGGATTTGCCCATATAAAAAAACATTTCCTTGGGTTAGTTGGGAATTAAATAAAGAAATAATAAGATCCATTGGGTTTTTTTTTCTATATTTTTGAGAATAAAAACCAAATATAGTATGTGCATTTCGTTCTTTGTCAAAACAATCACTTGACTAACTGTAGATAAACATGTTCCAACCCCCCTTTCATTTGTTTCGATCAAGTGTAGTACTTTGCAATAAGACGATCCCTCTGCAAGGGCATAACAAGTCACGATGGCATTTCGCCATTCACGATGACGTTGTGGTAATGCAGATGATGACGATGATCATCATGATGATGATGACGATGATGATGACGCAATCTATTATTAGAAGATAAGCATTGAGGGATGTACTATAAGTGAAATATGTACAATACAATATGCCAAGATATTTTCTCGAACATTTCTCTCCTACATCAGCGGGTTAATTAACATTTCAGTTATCTTGTGAAATTACCAGTCTAACAACCATAAAAGTTGGAAAGTTGTTTCCAAACAACCTACATTTGTTTGTTGCCCTAGCACCACCTCCTCCCCTTTGAACCACCCCCTTCTTTCCTATCGCCATAATCATGACGGTGCGAAAATTACCTGTAGGCTATTTGTAACACAAGCAAAAGCCGGCAAAAACCAAATGAAATTCGATAAGTAAGAGGATAGGTACGTGCGTAGAAGCGCGAGCCGCTTAACAATAGTTATTGCATAACAAACGTACATATGTACTTATGCATAAGCATATGTACATACATAGCTGAGAAAGTGTAAGTTAAGAGTGATAGGGATACATACAGTAAAGTTGATGGAAAAAAAAAGAATAAAAGCCGCCATTGTGGCTTACCGCGTTGCCAACTGATTTGCGAAAAGTGATCGATTTACAACAACGACGACGACAGACTGGGCTTACCTCGAAGGGTCTTAACTTTGCGCACCGGCTGCTGGTACATGGCTTGTCTATCGCAGTGCGGGTGATTAAAGGGCGGCACATTGATGCCAGTGTCACTGGTTGAACTCTCGACAGAGGATCGGCCCTGCTGACTAATGTTGCGTGCATTTCTGCCAGGTGATTGAGAGCTGCGTTTGTTGCCACTCTTCTCGGCACCACTTTGGATTGTTGACTTCATGTTTGTCAGATTTCTTCGTTGTTGTAGTTGTGAATTTGAATTGAACGTGTAGTGTGAATTATTTGCAGCTGTTATTGTCGCAGCTGACGTAAATATCGTCGAATGCTGGCGAACCATAGTTATAGAAAATCTTGAATTCCACAGTGTGAGCGACATTTTGTATGTATGTATGTACGCCTAGGGCACGTTCCTTTTCGCACAAGATAGTTTTATACTTTGCACAACTGCAGTTTAACTTTCCAAGTATTGCAAATTCACAATTTGTTTATGGCGTAGCGCCTTCCAAGCAAAGTTATAAACTATTTAGCGAAAACAGAGACACAAAAAACGCGACGTCGTCGTCGTCAAGCGGCAGCACAACACTTGGAACGATTGGAAAGCTCTGGCAGCGGCGCTCACCACGTAACAGCAGCAGAGCTCTTGAATGCGAATGCGCGATGAAAAGAGAATGCGATGAAGATGACGGCTGCTATAGGGTCGCCGAGTTGCCTGGTCAATAAATTAAAATCCGTTGTGCCAAGAACAATCAACATAATTTGCATAAATATTTAAGACTGGAAAGAGCAACAGTTGGTTGCTTTGACAGGGTTGTCACATATTCAATTCCTATTAAAATCAAATTCAAAATTGTTGCTATTTTTTCGATTAGCTGGTAACTCTGTCAGCTGCCGCCACCGGCCGCTTGTCTAATAATAATAAAAGTGTGGAAAAAGAGAACACAATCGCGATAAACGCATTTAACATTATTCTAGCCACTCATTGCCCACAATCGCCTCGAGGAGCAGTAGTACGAAAGTTTTGCCGCCTGTGTCAGTTGTAAAGCTTCAACACTTTATTGTGCTCGTTGCTTAATCTCAAGTACAAGTACACGATTAGATTTCGTGACGAAATAGTGATTCGGTGAGCTTTAAACAATTAAAGTTACATCAATAACGCCAATATATTCAGTAGACAGGATGAAATCCATTTTAATAACGGGCTGCAACCGTGGCTTGGGACTGGGTCTGGTCAAGGCATTTAACTCGTTGCCGGAGCCGCCGCAGCATCTTTTTGCAACTTGCCGCAACTTGGAGCAGGCCACAGTAAGTTCTGGCTAGTCATGTCGCAATTATGGTGACTCATACACGCCCATTTGTCAAAGACATCGCCGACACTGACATCGAAACTACTCGAATAATTAAAATTGCAACAACAGTAATCCAAAGCGAGAGAGACAGCGACTAATATGTATTCTAGTCTTCTGGCATCGCCACCATTGCTACTCACCTTTACCTTCGACGGGCGCCATGTTTTGCGGTTTGTGCAAGTGTTTTAGACTAACAAACAGGATCAGCAGAAATTTCCAAATATTGTTGTTAACTTTTCAGTTAAATTGAAGACGAACACTTAGTACGGAAGTGCAACAGCAAACACAAATATCAAATCAATTGGTCGAATGACAGTAACCAGCTACTCCGCGCTACACTCTCTCGCTAGCGAACGCAAATGCGAAATAAGCGGTAAACTTTTTGCAATTGCTTTTATGTTTTCGCTTCGACTTTGCTGCTCGTTTTCCAGTTATGGAAAGCACAGTCTATCGACCGACCGCCACAATATACCGACCGACCGCCACAATCTACCGACCGTTCGAGCTTCGAAGCAGAAAATTGGCCATGGCGCCACATTTTAAATACAATATTTAATTTTTGTATAGTTTGGTAATAAGATTTTAATTCATAACGTAATTTTATCTCGAAATTTGGCAGCCACGGCAGACCAACGTTCCAAAACTGTGGCGCCCGCCTATTATTTGTTTTGCGAAACACAAGTGCGCCACCTATGGGTTGGTTTGTCGTGTCCAATCATAGACAAACCAGAAAACAACACAATATACAACGAGTAATATGAATATTTCAAATAATCTTGATTTTTTAGGAGCTGAACGACCTGGCCAAAAAGCATTCCAATATACACGTACTTAAATTTGGTAAGCGAGTGCGCATACACTGATTGTTGTTTACTACTCTTCAGGCAGTCGCATTTTCTTGCAGATTTGAAAAACTTTGACGAGTACGACAATCTGGTTGGAAAAATAGCGGACATAACGAAAGATGCCGGGCTTAATGTGCTCTTCAACAATGCTGGCATTGCAACCAAGTCGGTGCGCATTGGCGCCACCAAGCACCAGGATCTGACCGACACGTTCCAAATAAACACTGTGTCGCCCATTATGCTGGCCAAGGCCTGTTTGCCGCTGCTGAAGAAGGCGTCGCTGGCCAACGAGGCTCTGGGCGTGGGCATGGGCGTGAACCGGGCTGCCATTATCAACATGAGCTCGATACTTGGCTCTATACAGGCGAACGCGGATGGCGGCATGTTTGCGTACCGCACTTCCAAGGCTGCCCTCAATGCGGCCACCAAATCGATGAGCATCGATCTGCGGGATCAGAAGATACTGTGCGTCAGCCTGCATCCCGGCTGGGTGCGCACCGACATGGGTGGCAAGAATGCCCCCCTCGACGTGACCACCAGCACCAAACAGATCGTCGACACCATTCACAAGCTGAACGAGTCGCACAACGGTGGCTTCTACCAGTACGATGGTGCTCTGCTGCCCTGGTAAAAGGAGGAGGCTTCTCTCTTAATTGATATACACATATAATTTGTATCAATCTATGTATATTTATGCTGGTGCTTAAACAAATGTCTAGAAACCACATGCAATGCGTACAAGGGACAATGTGTAGAACGAATCCCTTCGCCACATCAGAACGGGGGCTGTGGCGGTGATTGCACACTGTTTCCATTGCCATTCATGGGGTAGGCAACGCGTTTCCTCAGGTCGAGTCGGGGACGTCTATTGCTGGAGTTGTTGGCACCGTCTGTGTGAACTGGAGGCGGGTCGTTCCAGCCGGGTGTGAGAGATCCTAACAGTCGGAGAAAATGAAAGTAATACGTGGTGCTGCTTCCTGTTTTCGGCTTACCTGGAAAGGCGCCAGTGGGTGCAATGTTTTGGCCCATTGGCGGTGGTGGCTGTAGCGGCTGATTTGCGGGTGGTGGCGATGGTGTCATGTTTTGTAGTTTGTCAATGTAACGTTGCAAATGCGTAGTGTGTTTACCTGTCTGTTTACAAATTTCTATCAGCTGTCATTGAGAGCCAGCCTGCCAACTAGATTTATAGTTCTATTGTCCAAGTCCAGCCAACTTCACGCGAGTCAAAATCTGCGCGCAGCCATCTTCACCTGTCTGCAGATTTGTGTGCAGCCAACTTCATGGGCAAGCGCTGAATAGCGCTCTTAATTTGAATTTAAACGTTAATTTAATTAAGCAACACTTACAAATTGTAATTGCTTTCAAATTTCGTAGTGTCATAAATATACAGCTGGCTTTAATTTTTGTAACACAAAAATCGATGGAATTAACTTTTAAGGTGTCGTTATTTATAGTGCTGTGAGGAATGTTAGAAAAGATATTTAGAATAGATATTTGTAAATTTTTAGAGTAATTGTGTGCTGTTTCTCTGGTTTCTTACAATAGCCGCTGTCACACGCACAAGAGTCTTGAGTCTAATCTTGTGCAGTGGCCAGCAGCTGCAATAAGCACCTCTCAAATTCGAGTTCGAATATCGTTTCACATTTGCACTGAACTGTATCACTGGAGACTTTGAACTTTGGACTGGCTGTCACCTATTTGAGAATTTCGGTATGTGTTTGCTTAAAGGACTCCCTTATTGGCATATTTGATGCGATTTTATTCCTGTTGAATTAATGATGAGATAAAGTCCCACCATATGTTTTGGTTCACAATTCCAAGTGTCCAAGTGACCCTGTTGTGGTACTGTTTTGAATATTTGATTTTCTTACTGTTGCCGTTGTTGTTGTTTTTTTTATTGTTAGTGTTGCCAACAATTTGTCTTTTGACTGCACTCAGTCATAATGTTTATTGATTTTCAATTTTAACCATTTCCATGCTTCTTCTCATAAATAATAAACGCATTAGTTATACGCCCAAAAAAATTTCAGCACTGCATTTACAATCGCCGCCTATACGTAGGCAATGCATTTATTTGAGAGTTGCGCCAAAAAGTGTGCCATATAAAATTGTGCACATGCCGCGCAGTTTGATTCTTGTTCATTATTTGTTAACAAAATTCGCACTGATTAAAAAAAAAAATAATACAAAAAAAATTATCAAAAAATATTGTATATTCTCTAGCATAATTTGTATCCTTGTTTCATTCGAATGGATTTGATTCACTTGTAAAAAATATTTATGTTTATTTATTTAGATATGCAACTGTGTTGTTGTGTTTGTTGCAGTTGCAGTTGTTGTTGTTGGTATCGTGTGTGAAGTTTAAAATATCGTTGTTGCTGCTGCTGGTTGCTGCTAGTTGCTGTTGTCGTTTAATTAACAATATTTAACTGAGACAATGTTCAGGCCGCCAGGTGGCTTTTATAGTTGCAGGTGAACCACGTCGCCGTCTACGCGACGCGACGTTGGCGTCGGCGTCAGCGTCGCATCCCTCAAGCTACATAGTTGCCGTTGCCGTATTGCCGTTGTTGTTGTTTCTGTTGTAGACATATTTTTTAAACTGCTTGTTGGGCAGCATATGAAGACACCCACACACGCACACACACACACACACACACACACTTGGCCCCACACGCACACACAGATACACGCAGGGGACAGTGGCCAAGCCAGTGCGAAGTCTTACATGTGTGTGTGACTTTATAATATTATTAGACGGCATTAGTGTGTGGCAGCCCCTATTTCTTGACCGGAGAATAGCAACACACACTCAATCAACGACGTCTCTGTGTGTGTGAGTGCTAAACTAAAAGTCGTTGCCTACTTTTATGTGGCAGATTGCCCATTTGCTGCAAATCAAAAAATAAGAAAAAAAGAATAAAAAAACCGTATATAATGAACAGAAAATTAAAAGTAACGGAGAAGCGACTGCAACAAATGCGACACATTTGAATGAGAGCGAAAAAAAATCATTGAGGCAGGCTTTGCGCTCCGTGCAGGAAGAAGAAGCCCAGTGGAACAGGGAACAGGCAGACCACGAAATATGATACCGTTACGAGCAAATGCAACTGCAACTCCACTTGCAACAATACCAATTCTCAATTCCGATTCCGATTTCGTATTCCGTTTAGGGTTGTTTTCTTTTCTATTCTTTTTTTCTTCGTTTTTAAGTGCAGAGAGGGGGATGGGGAGGGGGGGAGGGGGTCGGTGTTACAGCACACAATCAGTGGAAATGTATTGCCGTGTTCCATGCGAGGGCGTCACAAAAATTAAATAACATTGTTCTCTGCATGCAAGTGACACCTTTTACCGTCAGCCGCCTGCCCGCACCACCTGCACCACCTGCACCACCTGCACCACCCGCCTTGCCGTGGCAGCGTCGTCCCTCCCGTTAGCCGATCACTTGTATGGCATCGCCGTTTGGAATGCTTCGCTGCGCTGCGCCCGTACAACGGGGCCTCTGTCCGTGTGGGGAATCTCAACAAGGTAACTAGCAGTCAGAAGCTTAAAACAGCAACAGCAACAACAACAACAACAACCCGTCGAGGGTCGAGGGTGGCGAGCAGCGGCGCGGCGCTTAGCGAAAATGGCGCGTATCGAGTGACAGATTGTCTGCGGTAAAGAGGCCAACAGCTCCGGACAACAACGGCCAGTGTCGAGCTGTTCTTATTGTTGTTTCTTCTGTCATGTTGCTCTCGTTGCTGTTGTTGTTGTTGCTCTTGTGAAACCATAATTTTCTAAGCGGACGACAGTCAAACACATTTACATACGCACACTCCCAGCACACTTACATATATACATATGTAGTTGCTTGTATGTATGTATGTATGTATATATTCTTAGTTGCATCTGTGCTTAAGTGCAACTAGCAAAATTTTGACACCTTCTTTCTGTTATTTATGTATGTCTGTGCCCTGAACTCGCATTTCTAACTCTCCTCAAAACTAACGAGAACTGCACTCGAAAAGATTTTTAATCAAAACGAATCGAAGCAGCCAAGATTTAAATATAACCCAAGGTACACTGATCTGTTCAATGATCCTGAAAGTCAGAAGCGTTTAAGAACTGGTAAAGAACTGTTAACGCTTAATATATTTTTGTACTATAATTGAATTTGTAAGAAATTATCCTGTTCCCATTTGGGAATTCTAAGCAAGCTAACGAAAAAAGGATGTAAGAATCAAAGATTTGAATTTCAGATTTTTTAAACTTGTTTTGTGAGTCAAACGTACTTTGATCAGAATAAAGCTTGTCTATATTTCAGAACGTATAAAGTTTTAAAGTAATATATATGTACATATATTTCTTGATTTAAGAATTTCGCTTTTAAGCATTGTCGCTTATAAATAAGAATAAGAATAATTCGCTTAAATAAGAAAATTAATCACAAAATCGTTTTTAGACAATTCAAGAACGATACGGGATTCATTTAAGAATTTTTGCAATTAGCTTGTCAATCTTAAATTTAAATTCCCTTATAAAAGATTCCAAATTGAAATTTGATTGTTGCTTCCAAAATCATCTTTTCAGACTTGCTTGCAGCAAGAAAAATGTCAAATATTTAAGTGAAATTCAAGCGAAAGCGATTTCATACAAATTTAAGTGAAATTCAAGCGAAATCGATTTCTGTGGCACCCCCGATTGTTTTTTACAATTCAGCAATTCAAGTTAACTATATTTAGTAAAAAAGAGGAAAACAATCGAAATTTCCATTTAGAAGATAGTAAACATTCGCAGGCTATGAAATTTCTTTTCTGAACAAATTTGGTCCACTATATTATGTAATTATTATTGGAACAATCAGTCGAAAATCTCTGGCGTGACGAACGGCGTCGATTTAGGCCTATTGTTGTCTTTTATATGTATGTACTTTTTGTATATACGCGCAAATATGTATTTACTATGCCCTCTATGTAAGTGTGTGGACACAGGGTACTTACTGTCGAGTGTGCTCGACTGTAGCCTTACCCGCTTGTTTTTAAATAGCCTAAGTATAACACGATATCTTATTTGATGATATAACGTAACTTAGATTTCTCTATGACTTTAATGAGATTTGATGTACATACATACATATGTATAACTTAATGTATTTTTTGTTTTTTAGTTATTAAGAAAATCTCATATTAATTAGCTTTTTGATGCTGTAAGAGAGAATTCGGTCAACTACTCATTGGAATGCGTACTCTATTTAAAAAGTTATAAAAAAATATATATAAATATAGAAAATCTTATCTTATTACACGGCTTAATTCATGTGTAAATAAGATAAGCAACGATAATTTATATTAATTAAGAACTTTTCTTTGAAAAGAAGACAGAAAAAAAAGTGGGGAATTAAAAAGAATTTTCCAAAATTGCAAAAAGTGTTCTAAATAATTTGGTAATAGGTAACAAATGTATTTGATAAATCTTACAATTAAATAAATGTTGGCCCCCATATTGAAAAATTTTTAGCGCCCTTGGTTCAGGGTATAAAAAACGTTTCATATTTTTACCGATTGTTCCTATGACAACTACATGATAAATATGTCCGATATTGGCCAAATTTGCCAAAGATGTATAATACCATTCCATAAATAATCTGTATTTTTGGTTGAAATATCTAAAGAAATATCTATACAAAACAACCAAACTAGTCAAGATGTATAGGACACTACCATAAAACAAACTGTGAGATTGGTTGAGATATTTCAAAAAATCAATATTTTTAATATAATAATATATGTATGTAAGCTTTGTGTGTTTCTTTTAATTCCGAGGTTCGAACCGAAAACTTAGGTTTAATCAAGCTGATATCTGGACATCAACCGAGATAATTTCACTTGCTTGTTCGGGGACTGGGGGCCCGATCAGTTTTGCTTATAACACTGCAACCCTAAATTTAGTTGGTGTTTGTCAGTGGTGGTGCTGTAGAAACATTCACAAAAACATAGTGGCTTACCGTTACACGATTAAATTTTCATTTAATTTGAAAATTATTGGTGGAATATTAACATTAAAGATAATTGAGTCTAATTTAAATGGAATATCTTATAATAAACCTCTTAAGAGGTTCTAGTGACAAAACACTTTTATGCCCCAAAATTTCTGATATCCAATTTTGTGACGAACAATTAAAGTTTTCATATAGATTATTAAAAAAAAATTGTTGATTCCGAGGAGTTTACGTCACAATTGAACTTGGTCTTAAGTTAATTGTTTTTACCAATGTTGATGCTAACAACTTTTCCATATTTAAAATGCATTCTGTTAAAAACGTACATTACATACACACATACATACGTGCTCACTTCAGAAGCCCAAAATATATTTCCTTAAATTTAATTAAATCATTCCCAGTCTTTATTTCGATATCGCGTCAATTTTACTATTTCTGTGTTCAAAAACAACTATTGCCTTTAAGAGTTTTTTAATATTACATATGTATATGCTGAAACCATTTCACATATTTAACCATTCCACTTTCGAAATAAAACAAAGATTATATGCGTTCCTTTTCCATTTTTAGATACGTTGTATACTTACTCTGTTGAGAAATATGTTTTGACTTAAAAAAGGACAAACTAAAAATTAATACGATTTTGTTTTATACATTTACACACCATTACAAGTTTTAAATAAACCTTTTTTTTTTATAAAAAAAAACAAAATAAATACGTTTTCGATACTCAAAGAGTACAACAGTATACGATTATTATGGTCGTTGTAATGTTTGCAATAGTGAGAAGAAGCCATTTCCGACCCAAAAGTATATATGTATGTACATTTCCACAGAAACGTCAACCGCTGTGAAAAACTTAAAATGTATCGAAAATAACATTTTGTGAAATTTTCTTCCAGGAATATATTGAAGCTTTTTTTTTAGGCAATAAAAGTACTCTTTTTTTTTTTTAATGACGGAAATT
>JBAMBL010002812.1:0-26838 GCA_037043405.1 Drosophila subquinaria
AGCAGCGAGGAGCCAAAGCTATGCAAATTGGCGTCTGTTTTGGATCGGCGTTAATTACTTTGAAGTAAACTGCAAGCGACCATTTACCCGAGACTCTTTCGAGCGGAATGAATTAGAGAGTGAGTGAGTGCTCCAAGGAATGTGCTGTAGACAATGGCAACAATTGCATTGATGATTTGAAATTATTAAAGTTAAAGCAGCTGAATCGGACAAGCTTTGTGTGCAAAAGTTAGAGTGCTGAGTTTTAGTGTTGAATAAATAGACATTAGGTAAATGTTGAAATTTCCCCGGCATGGGAATTAAAAATATAATAAATTATCCTTACTAAAAGCGAAATATTTGGGATTTCTAAACCTCTGAAATTTTGATAATTACACTTTGGTTTTTTTCCAATCATTGCAATGATTGTTGGATCATTTAATAATTTTTTTTAATACCCCCAGATTTTGAATAATTAATTTAAATTATTATAATTTAAACAAAATATAATATAGCTATAAATAATTACTTTAAGTTTCATATTAACTAACTTGTACTTTATTTTTAACTTAATTGATCAACTGCTTTTAGTTGACATTAAATAAATAAATTTAGCTTCTTCCTATGAGTTACTTAAATATATACCTTTTAAAATATAAAGCTTGAATATATTTACATAATTTAAATTAAACAAACAGAAAAAACTATTGTCCAGTTCCCGACTATAGAATACTCGTTACTTATTTAAATTTATATAAAATATTTTTTATTGCATACTTTTAGGCATTTGACTTGCTAGAAACTTAAATCAGGCATTACTAGCGTTCTGTTTGGCCGATCTTGCTACGATTTACTAGGATGATAGCTCATAATAGTAGTTAACATTAATTAGCAAAAAATCCTAATATCTTTTAAACTGTGCATGTGGCCACACAATATTAATTATGCAGTTTTAAGCAAACCAATTTAAGCTATACAAATTTATACTAGACAATTCTATAGGGTATTGACTCTCTTTTAACGACAATTGCTAAAACAAACACAAATTGCGAATGATAAATGCAACGCCAGCGGCTGCCGTTAATAATTTTCCAGAAATTTTCACGCAACTCCCAGAGCAGATGAAGCAGAAGAAAGGGCAGTAAATTCAAACAAAAGACGCAAAATTTGCCAAAAATCCAATTTGCATTTCCATCAATAACAGAGAGAATATTAGACGACGACGATGTGTTCAGGGAAAAGAGCGAGTGGAGTGCGGTATTATGAAAGTCGCCCGTCAAAATTTTACCAATCGTTAAAAATACTTCCTGTTTCCTGTGCGCCATTTTCTAATGCGCCGGCTTGGCATCCGTTTTTGCAGCTTTA
The DNA here is from genome assembly GCA_037043405.1 of Drosophila subquinaria. Classification (NCBI taxonomy): domain Eukaryota; kingdom Metazoa; phylum Arthropoda; class Insecta; order Diptera; family Drosophilidae; genus Drosophila; species Drosophila subquinaria. Next base: position 1,345 of record JBAMBL010002812.1, read on the forward strand.
TCAGCTTTCAGCCTTCAGCTGGCTGCTTGTTTGAGTAGCTGGCCACGTTTTGCGTCCAGCGGCTGCCACAGTTAGTCATTCTCTATGCTGCTTTATGTAATTTATATCCTTGCTGCATTATCCTTTATTTACTTTACTTTTTAGCATTATAGCAGTATATACATACAGACACACGTATACAACGCTGCGTGGCACAAATTTATGTATAAAAATGAGCGAAATTGCAGAACACATTTTTTCCATTACTGAAAATAAATGTCGGAGGGATGTGCTCAGCCAGGACTCAACTGACTGACTCTCTCACTCGCTTCGACTGTGTGTGTGTGTGTGTGTGTGTGTGTGTCTGTCTTAGATCAGAAAAAATCGCTTCTCACTGATGAGCTTCAATGAATTCAATCAGAATTCATTTGAATACAGTCCGTGCATACCAAAGAGGCGAGATTAAGTGGCAAAGGCGAACTGAGAGGCCAGTGAAAGTGCGACAGGATAAAGACGAACGAACGAACGAAGCCAAGATGAACTCCTTATGAGCCAAAGCCGCAATTCGCTTTTGACTAATATGCCTTGTGGTTTGCCCAAAAGGGGGGAAGTGAAGTCAGCAGTGTAGTCAGGGAAGTAGTTGGTGGAGGAAAGAGAAGCGCATGTCAGGATTTTTGCGCTGAGGAATAAGTAATCAGCGTTAAGTTGGTAATTGAAAGCGTTGCTTGGGATGCGCTCTGAACTCTGTTTCAGCTCCTGCTCCCGTTTGTCTGTTGACTACGGTCAAGAGCGACGTCGTCTCCACACTTGACTTGAGCTGCACACAGACTAGAATGAAGTTGGCTAGAGTAGAGTAGTGGAGTGAAGTGAAGTGGTGTGGAGTGTAGTGGGTTGGAGTTAAATAAAGTACGAAAAAGTGTGCAAAAGAAAACAAACTGAAGTTTCTGAACTTTCTTTCTTCAAGGATGTGCAACAGCAGCAGCTTAAGTCACAGTTTTTGGATTATGGCGGCTGCCTCGTAGCTACTTACTATCAACAGGAAATGTCAAGACGTTTCAGCAAGAACACCTGCAAAGACACATGTGTAAATGATGCAAAAGGCACAAACTGAGAGGGGATGGCAAAAAGCCCAAGGCCAGGTAAGCACAACGAAAACCAAACATAAACAAAAGACAGATAAAAACAATCAGGGAAAATTAGCCAAAGACGTTACTAAACAGTCACTAAGTTTAATACTCTGATAATTAAATGGTTTACTAAAATCGAAAAAATTAAATTAAAATAATAGTTTTCATTTAAGAGTCAAAAGTTTCTTAAAAATAAAGAAAACATCTTGTTTGTAAGGTGCATATTTTAATGTATTTTTTGTATTTCCCTAAAAGCTGTCATATTTTACAAATAAAGAATTTTTAAACAAACAAATTCTTAACTTAAGAATAATTAAGTTATACCTTAGGTTATAACTTAGTAATAAGGTAATTAATTACAAAAATGTATTTCTTCTTGTTATAGTCAAAAATTTGTAATCAACCACTCAGGGAACTAAGCTACCTCATTTGTAAAGAGTATAAGCACACGTTGACTGCGACTTTCCCCAACTTCGGGCTCAGACATTACGTAACATGAGGTTGCAAAAATTATGTACAAAGATTAAGAAAGTAAACTGTTATCTGGCATGGCTCTGGGCCATGTTAACAGAAAGGGAAATGGGAAAAGCGCCGTGTTGACAGTTTCTGCTGTGGGGTCGTCTGCCTCTTTGTGGAGGGTGGAGATGTTGGGGGTGGGAAATTATATTCAACCAACATTTTTGAATGTGTGTTGCAGTTGAGTTTCTGGTTTATGCCGAGAGATTTGCTTATGTTTTATGTGTGGCATCATAAAATATTGTGAGCTAAAACAGGAAATAAAATAAAAACAATTTTAAAATAAACATCAAAAACGCTTGTCTAATTCGAGATGTACATAGATGAGAGTGTGGGAAAAGAGCATTAAAATGCTGTCCACAAATAAAAAACCAACTTGAGAGTACTTAAACGTGTATGTTCAGCAAGACAATTGTGAATACACATAAATGGTCGTGTATATAAAATTAAAAGAAATTGGAAAACGTATAAAAAATGTTTAAAAATATAAAAATAATATAACTATAGAAGTGAGTTCATTAAATGAAATTAATTATTTATAAATTCAATTTTAAAAATTAAAAATACAAAAAATCACATCGATCCTGCCAGGAGTCGAACCTGGAATCTTCTGATCCGTAGTCAGACGCGTTATCCATTGCGCCACAGGACCGTTGAAACGACAGCCAACACAGCATATATAATAATAGCCGACGCACAAGCGATGACCGCAGAGAACGATCACACGTGGGCTTATCGCCGAGCTATTTTTAGACCAAAGTCAACAACAACAACACCAACAGCATGAGAAATAAAGCGTACAACAATAGCTACAAACAAAATCAAACAAAATGTTGCCTCAGTGTGAACTGAAATAGCGCTGGAGATAATTATGTAAATGAAAGAGATGGAGATACATACACATTTTTGGACACTTAAGAACTGGTTAGCGATTGATTCAACAACACAATAGATAAACTGGCCTCTACAACGATTTAAGCTCAATTACAGTAAAAACTCATCATGAAGCAAACAAGAAATTTTTGCTTGAATACAATGTGACTCGATGGGGTCTCTATCTATCTATCCATCTATCTATCGAGTAGGAAAAGTGTAACATGAATTCCGAGTGATTTCCAACAGAATCAACTACCTGATATCCGTTTCTGTCTATCTCTCTCCCTCTCTGTGTGTGTTTGTGTTTGTCTACCAATGTGTGTGTGTGTGTGTGTGTGTGTGACTATGTCTGTTGTTTCCGGTTTGCTTCGTTTGATTTCGACTCTAATTGTTTTCGTCTACCTAGAATCCAGTTCCCCATCCAGCTCCAATCTCAATGCGAAAATTACCTCTGAACTGCAGGAAAACTTTATCCCAAATGGGCAAATAATTATTCGTGCAAACCAAACCAAACCAAACCAAGGCAAACGATTCGAAACCCCAGGGCGAAAAATTAAGCAAATATCACGTCGATGGTCGACGAATGAAAATCAAAGACACAGGCAGTCCCCCATTGGAGCTCAGTTTGGATACAACTGAAATGCCGTAACAAAATTCTAGCACAAAGTGCGTGTGAAAATCTCTACGTGTGTGCCTAAAGTTTTTTCTCTCCCTCTTAACACAAGAAGTGTGTACAAAAGTGTGGAAAACAGAGAGCGGGAAGCGGGAATGTCGTATCGTTTGATTGTTTGAGGTTTTAATTACAGAGAGTGGTTATTTGGAGAAGCTATCGAGCGAAGGAGTGGGTAAGGGGACAAGGTACGAGAGTAAAGCTGGAAATTGGCACAAATTGTGGCTAATCTTAAAAACGATTTTGCTTTGAGCTGTTTCAGCAAAATCAAAGTAGTTTTCACTTAATTCAGCTGTGATAAGGAAACAACTTTAAAACATTTTTGACACAATGCAATGATGAGAATTTCAAGCTGTTGTATTGATTTTTCTCAATGAATGGCACATGAACGGAAATTGGAATTGATAAATATCGCATTTTATGCACTGAAACTATGCATGTTCCGAAAATCGAAATCGCTTGCTCACTGAAATTTAATAGATATTTGTTGAAAAAGAATTTGAACGTGAATTCTTAGAGTTTAGATTTCTCTTTCTTCTACTTATTTAATAAAGAAAATAACTTTTAAAAACTAAAATATGATTCTAAATTAGTATAAAATATAAAAATGAAATTGAAAATCAAAAACCGTCACTTTCCACTTTTTCTTACCTTATTTTCCTGAAATCAGAAACACCTAAATAAAATTGAACAGCATAATAAAAGAAACGAGAAACTGATTAGAAAATGTGATGATTTAAATATTTAAGATTTTAAAATTAAATTCTTTAAACTTTTTACGTATGTATGTAGGTATGTGCGAATAGTTACAGCTAACTAACGGGTCACAACTAAAATTCTGGACAGATTTTGAGTGCCTGCAGCTTAGGCATGCTTTGTCGCATAACAATAATATTTGGTACTAAAATCAGCTATTGCATGATCTTTTTACCAAATAATTCCAAAAAATTATGTGCACTATATTAGATTTCAAAATGGCTTCCAAACAGCAACAGCTGCGAAATAGTACTGTACGCTTTTACAAAGATCACAAACAACAGGGAAAAACTTACACCTGTGCCCATTTTATGGCAGAGGGCGTGGCAAAAAGCACTTTATATTTAATTCTCAGCAGTTTGAAAAAAGGAAGGCAGTCTGGTTCTTAAAGAAAATCAACAATTATGACTACAAAAGACATTTAAAAGCTAAAGACTGCTTTTAACAACAAAAATGGAATAAGCCAAGCTGAAGCGGCCCGAAAATTCGGATGCTCACTGCAACATATCTGCAAAATATTAAAATCATTAAATATCAAAGCTAGAAAAAAGCAGCGGTCACCAGGTTGCACTGAGACGCAAATCCAGCTAGTAAGATCGCAATGCAGGTGGATGTGCAAAAATTACAAAAAAAATCATTAATTCTTGGTAAGCAAAAATATTAAATTTGTTCCCTAAGAAAGAAATTCCACATTAATTGCAGATTTTTTTGGTGAACTTAAAAGATTAGTGTATAAGAATGGATAGAAGGCCAAAATTTACTCAGTTGACACGTCGCATCCGAAAGTGCCTAAAAGAAATTGACCCAAAGGGCGTACAACGTGCATTTTCGAGAGTCTGCACAAAACGGCGTAGTGTGGCCGACAAAGGACATTTTAATCAAGTCCATTAAATAAAATTAACTTATATTATTACGACCTTTATAAAAAAAATAAATTCAGTAAGTATTAATCAAAAATAAATTTTTGGTGGACTTTTGAAATTAGTCCAGAATTTTAGTTGTGACCCGTTATTACCCAACTAACGTTAAAATCATAGGAAGGGCAATGTTTGTTATGTCGTTTGTGCCAAACTGTGACACGGCGGAAACTTTTGGGCAAACAAGATCCAAATAAACCCAATAGTTACTGAAGGCTACACACTTTAACTTCGTTTCAAAACTGCAGCGACTCTGAGCCCAGCGACCCGCAACCCGACAATATAGAACCCAGCCCCGCCAATCCCCCCTGACTCTCTATCGTCACAGTGTAGCTTCCAATAAGTAAATTGTACAGTTGGCGCAAACGAGTAAAGAAATCGCTCATGCAAAACTGATTGACTGTAACGAAATACAAAAAGCAAAGAACTGTAAAGAGAAACACGAAACTTGTTACCAGTCGCTGCTGATTTTAGAGAGCCCCAAACCCCAAACTAAAAAAAAACTCACAGCTCCCCGTCTGAGCCCACAAACTACCTCCTTCCCCCTTCCGTATACCCATTGCATTGTCCGTTATCTTTCTGCGTTTATTTATGTAGTTTCGCTTCTGCGCCCGTACGTATGCAACGTTTTCATTACTCTTACTTTAAGCCAAGCCAGCAACAACAACTGCAGCGACCAGGGCTGCAAAGCGATTCCCAATGCAAACCAGATCAATTCTTTTGCAAAGGTTTGGTTTGTTCAATTTTACTTTAAACAGTAATATTTAATTTGCTTTCCCATTTTACCTTAATTATATAAATATTATTTATATGAAAAGATTTTATAGTATATTTTACAGTTTAAAATTTAAACTTTTTATATTAAAATCCAACTAAGATTCTTTTAAAATTATCTGAAAAGTACGAAGTTTAATAAATTTTTTTTATTTCAGCTAATTTTTTAACTTAAGCTTTACCAATTTTAGACTCTTATAAAATTAATTTAAAAAGTGTAACAATTTTACAGTGAATAAAAGTTTTTGAGCAATTATTTTGCATCCCTGGTTGTAGTTGCCTGATTTTTATTGAAAGAGAATATCGTTGGATGCTTGGTATATTCTTTTTTTGTTGCACGCCTTTTTGTCGGTTGCGCAGTTAATTGAAAGGAATTGTTAATTCACAAGTCTTTCCACCTCACTCCCTCCCCACAGCACACAACCACAACCCACCTCACACTCTCTCTTTCTTTTTCTCTCTCTCTTTGTGCGTGATTGGTCGGCTCAAATGGAACTTCTTAATGATGACTATCGGCTGCAGGCGTTGACTGTACTCGTAATCGTATTCGTCATACTCTTCATCTTCTTCTACTTGTTTTTTGGTCGATTGTCGGCACTTTTTATGCCTCGCTTGATTTTTGTACTCAAATTGAATTATTTTAATTTTTCGCGATATTTTCACACTTTTGTAGTACGTTTGCTAGCCGACAGAGGGCGGCTTTGTTTTTTGTCACTTTGTTTATTTCTTGACACTTATTTGTCATTTTTAGCATGTAATAGCATTTTATGTGGATTATACAAGGATTTAATGTATATGTATGTATGTATGTGTGTTGGAGAATGTGTGCTCGCCCCATGGAGCTCGATCCGACACTCACTTTGCTACTTAACCGTAATAATTGCTCACGTTCTCACGCCCCTTCTTATAAACGCCTCATTGTGGCTTTTAAAACCAATTTGGCGAAAATATAAGCAACCCTATACCAACCCCCCAACCTACCACCACCCGCCTCCATCTAGGGAACCAGGTCAAAATGCTCCACTAAGATGTGTGTAATTAGACGTGACTTTTCCTCAAGTTTTTCCAGCTTCTTTTGTGAGCATGGAAGAGGGAGGCAACAGGGGAGTCAGTGTGGCTGAAAGCCTTCTTAACACTTTAGTTGTTGTTTTTTAGTCAGATATAGGCACGCCTTATTTGTACTAGGGCATGGCCCTTGGTGTTGCTCGGAGGAGGACGATAATGAGGATCCAGATTGAGGTTAGACAGCAAGTGCCGAAGGCAATTATAGAGTACAGAGAGTTAAATGTAAAAACATAAGCATTGCACTCAAAGATAACAATCTTAAGTTTTTAACAACCCATTTCTTCAGTTTATCGACTTTTTTAATCTTTACAATCTATCAGTTTTATTGTATTTTACATATATTTTAAAACAGAAATCAATGCAACGAATAGATGAAATGTTAATATTATCATTAACATTATTTCAGAATTTAATAAAACAATTACAATAAAAATAAAAAATTGTCTCATTCATCATGATATTTTTTTAGGTACTCATGAGATTACTGTAAAACAGTGGTCGGCACCAACACAGTCATATGTTTGCATTGCGTTAGTGTGCATTTTTGTTCGCCTAACAGCGGAATAACAGCGACGTTAACAGAAGCAAATCGTAGCAGTGTGTCGTACGTGAGCGTACGTGAGCGGCAGCGAAGTCGCCACGCAAGTTTCCTATGCCTACGGGAATAGGGCCGTGCCGAGCCCTGCTGTAAAATCAATAATTCTCATTAACAAATTATAAAAATCTCATACACATTTGTCTGATATGTGGAAGCAAACATTTTATGCGACATTTCGACATTCCCCGTCAAACAGCAACATTAAACATTTAATCTAATTATCAGTTTACCTGTTTTCCCTCCGACAACAACAGTTAATTCGTCTAACGGAAATCTCATGCCTCGCAAGATGTTACCGTTAATTCAACATCCCCTAAGTAGAGACACACACCCAACTCTGGATATGATTTTACCCGTTTCCCTCCCTCCGTTTACCGTCGGTTACGCCCCACACAGCGTCTTTGGTTTGTGCAAATTGAAAACATGCCAAATAATTACATATTTTTATATGTGAATTTTTCAATTTATATGCCGTCAGACAAACGCTGGGTGCATATTTTTCCTGTGACGTGTCACGACATTGACATCAGCGGCATATTCCCACTACACGCATAAACCCAAGTCAAAAACGTTGTAGTCCCTTATTTATTTAAATTATGCAAATGAGATGACCTTGAAACAAACCTCAACATTCAAAACGTTACTGCAAAGCTCAGCGAGAGCTTTTCAAAGCTTAGTCTGTGCACCAACCCATCAAAAGCAGTAACTGTCACTGTTAATATTAACATAACGACGCCAACATTCAAGTTGAGAACCATGGCTGTTAACCGTTTATCGAACCCATTTGATCCTGTTCCACTGACAGTTTAATTTGAATTCGAGTTTCCGAGAAATTGAACCAATTTAAATATTTCCAAATTTATACACAAAGTAAATACTTTTTTTATTCATTTATTTGTATACTATATATATGGTATTTAATGTGTTTACAAATGTCGCTCGCTGCCTGGAAAAAATAACACGTACACAGACAAAATAACTGACAAATTACAATGTTCTGTGTTCAATTTTGATATTTATATATATATAACATTTTTTATATATAGATATATGTATAGTGATCAGTGCACATCAACATCCAGCGATGTTTGTTGCACATATACATAAATATATATAAATTAGTTATCAAATACAAAAGCTGACAAAATGCAATTTTATACATTCTAAATGTACAAAAAGTAGGTTTAATGTGAGTCTGAAATGATTAAAGAAACATAAATGGAAAAGACCAACAGAATGAATGGAAGGATAAAGGGAGTAGTAGAAGGGAAAAAGGCGAATGAACTTAAGGAAATAAAGTGCAATCAATTAATTTAAACGCTGAGTAACTGGCAGCTTCTTGCGCCGTCGTCGCAGCTGCTGACTGCGATCCCAGTACTCGTAATAGCGTTCCTGTTTTAACCACTCCTGATATTTATACCACCATTCCTCCCATTTGATGTAGTCCTAAAAGAAAATGGCCAAACAAATGATTAGTTTACCAAATTATAATTAGTTGTATCATGTTTAATATTCACCTTAAGATCCAAATCCCTTAAATAACCGCGACTCTTGTAGTACTCGTAACGAACGCGCACATCATCCCACGACAGCATGCCCGACGGTGCTGTGGTGGCCAACTCCTCGGGGAAATGGCCAGCTGGCGCCGGTGAGTACGAATACCGACGCGGCGGCGATTCCAGACCCTCCTCGATCATTACTTTGAGCGCACCACCCGCCGAGTCTTTGGTGATGCGCATATTCTCCATATTGCTGCGATCGATGCTCCACTGAGCCATTTTGCCGAATCGCTCGGAGAGCGTAAGACGCGTTGTTGCCGAAAATGATGGCAATGCTGGCGCCGCCTCATCGCTATCGGAACCGCCCGAATCGTCCGAATCCGATGACGAGTTGGCATTGTTGCCACTGCCGCTCGTTGCGACCGTTGCACTCGTATGCTTCTTGCGCTTCTCACCTTCGATCTTGACACGCGTTCGCAGCTGTAAATGGGAATTTATCCGAGAAAGATTAACAAATTGATATGATATTAAAGTTAATCCCATTTAGTTACCTCCTTCTCCTTCTTTTTCTTCTTGGCCTGCGGGGCTGCGGCCGTTACAGGTGCTGCTGGCTCTGGTGGCTCTGGCGGCCGGTGCTTGAGACGCGGATCCTCTGGCGGCGGCGAGTGACGCGACGCGCGACCGACTTTCATATGCACATCCGATGATGTGGCCCGCTCGTGGCTAATATGCCGCATCTTTGCCTCACGATACTTATCAATGCCAGCGCTGGCAACGCCACGCACCGGCGGCGGAGTTGTCGGTCGACCATGCAAACGGCCATGGGACTCTGGCGGTGGCAACGGCGGCGGCGCACCGGCGCCACGGTAATGACCACGCGGCTTTGGCGGCGGCGAACGCGGACCACGAGAACTGTTAACAGAATTATAAAAAAAAGTATTTGTTATTACTGGATATTATTAAACTGTTGCCCACAACTCACCGAGATCTGTGACGATGACTGGGCGAGCACAGCGAACAGGAATCATCCGAGCTGCTGCTCATGGAACTGTTCGATCGCGAACGCATTGAGTGCTAGATAAATGTGCAAAGAATAAATTTAAATTAATTAATATAATAATAAAATACTTATACAAATTACAATGTCTAGCAGTGGTGGGCACGCATGGGCTCCGGGAGCTAGCGGCTGCTCCCAACTATATTTCTGCCTCTTCGGCGCCGTGAACTCGCACAAACAACAACAATAGGGCTGTTGTTGTTGTAGTGTTCCCGAATTCAGATATCGTGCCCACCCTTGATGTTAAGCATTGATCTTCCTGTTATGTACAGAAGTTTGTATGCTTACCCTTGGGGGCGGTGACGGTGGTCGCTTGGAGCGCGGTAGAATGTGCGCTGGTCCCAGGCCACGTTTCTCCATTCCCGACGACGACGATGGAGGCGGCAGCGGCGGCGAACGACGCCGGCCAAGCGGCGATCGCGACGCGTTCGTTGGCTTGCGACGCAACTGGGACGAAGACGGACCAGTTGCTGGTTCGGGCGGCGATCGCGGTCGGCCGTGCCCGTTGCCCGGACGACGCAGCATCTCGCTATTGTTGCTGTGGTGATTGTTGGGCGAGCGGGGCATGCTGCGCGGTGGCATCGGGGGCGAGCGTGGGCGGCCACGCAATGCCGGCGGCCCGTTGTGATGGGGCGATGGAGGCGACATTACCGGTCGGCGATCCATAAACTGCGGCGGCGGTGACCGGCGACGTGCATGCGACGGCGGTGGCGGCGACAAAGGCGGCGATTTGCGCAAACGCGACCGACTACGCGAGTGCGGTGACCGCGAGCGGCCGTAACGCGCTGATGACGCCGACGGCGGCGGTCCAGAGTTGGCCGGCACGCCCGGATAACGTGAATAACTGGCCTGAGCGGAGTCGCGTTCGCTTTCTCCGGAACTGCTCTCGCCTTGAATGTACATTTTTTTGTAGCCAGTGTGGCGCCAACGATTTGGATCTTTCTCCTCCGCTTCGATTAGTTTCTTATCCCAATAATCGTTGGTGGTATTGGCACGTGCCTTCTTCATAACGTTGTCTATTTCGCGACGCTTGCCAGCGGGTAAAGATGGATCTGCAAATTCAGAATTTATAGGCGGGTTAGCGACATTTTCTTCTTGCTTAAAACTATTTTCCATAAAACTCCTTAATTCTTAATAGATGTCCTTAAGTAAACAAAAAAAAATATATATATATATTGAACACCCCTAATTCTCTTTTATGGCTTGGACAGCCCTAATGGAAACTGTAGATGAAATTTGTATTTTTGAGCTATTTAAAATTACTAAGCCCGTAACGTATGAAATATTCCAAAAAATGTATTATTTTTTTAAATGAATAATTTATTGGAATTATTATAACGCTGCTTATAGCCATCAATGATAAATTAAACACAATTCTCTGTCTGCCTAATCGTACAATTTCTTTAACCCTTGAAAAGCGATAAATTGCGTAAATCGATCAGTCGTAGATAAATGGACATTCCGACGTTACAAATATCGATGAGATCGATATACCTATTAGGTACCTGTTATGCGTGCAGCTGTCGGCTGTCTGTCCATGTGCAGTTTTGGATTCAATTCGGGACGCCTGCGCGACGCCATCACACGATTCGTATCGCGCTCTCTTTCGCGCACGTTTTATTTGCTATTTCGTATAACTCGCGCGCAACACTATCTCATTATATATATATATATATATATTTTATATATATTTCAGAAAAACACATACACAAAAAGCTGCAAATATATTACAATTGATTATAAAAACATGAGAGAAAGAGAATGGCATTAGAAATGGCGTACAATAACAACAATAACATCAACAATATCAATAATGAGAGATAAAACAAACAGTCCCAACGCTTTCAATACGGATAGAAACACGCGCGTAAGGCAGCTTTACGTAACGTAACGTACCGTAACGTACCGTAACGTTACCAACCCACACAAACTGTGGGCCAAAAACCACCCGTTGCGACCAACGTAAGTGGGATAGAGCGAGCGAGCGCGAGACGACAAACAGCTGAGAAACGTAAGCGACTCTTACGTGCGCGTCGCGGCTGCCACAAGAGCGAAGCGTCACCGTAGCGTTAACGAATTTCCAGCTTCTTCAGCCGATGCCGCGGCACGTATGACCATGAAGGCCAATTAAATACAAAGTACCAGACTGAATCTTCGAATTCAATAATATTTTCGTAATGCGACGACACAAGCACCGGCTTCCCACCGAAATTTGTTGGGCTCTCGAAAACCAAAGTGACACACACACACACAGGCACGCACGTACAGACATTAATATGTATGTATGCATATATTTTCCGTTTTTGCTTTGTCAGCGACAAATGATCGAAACCGAGCACGAACCGAAATCAGGCAATTAATGTGTGTTAAGCTAATAAAAACGATAGTTACAGGCACTAAACTAATTTGCTTACATTTGTATACGTTTTGCGTGCACGCTTGTGTAAGTTTTGTTGGATTTAAATAACACAAATGGCAATCACGGCGCTCAACTTTTTTCTCACATAATTTTCATGCGACGGCCATATTTGCGCAGACTTTCAGTGTGCCCGTATATTGATAGTAGTGTTGGGCTGCTCATGAGTGAGTGAACAAAAAAGAGTTGCTCCCTGAAGTGAGCAAGTAAACATGTTCCTTCCAAATTGCTCTTTTTTGCTCAGTTGCTCAGTATTGTTCAGTTGCTCTGTTTTGCTCTTTTTGTTCAGTTGTTCATCCTTGTTCAGTTGTTCTGCTTTGCTCACTATCGCCCAAATGTTCTTATTCTTCATTTCCTATGCGCTCTGAATTTTGCATTCGTTAGCTCATTTTGTAGAAAAGTATAAAGAAGTGAAGGGAAATAAATACTTTCATTATTTCACTTTTTAATTTGGTTGTTTGTTATGAAGGGAATATATTATCATTATTTTATTTTTAATTTTGTTACTTTATTTTTATGTACATGTAATTTGAAATGTATGAAATGTATAACGTATAAAATTTTTGATTTGTTGAGTGAGGGACTTAGTGCAGTGAGCCACTGAGCTACTGAACAAGTGAGTAACTGAGCAAGTGAGCAATCTGAGTGAGTTGACTCACCTAAAAAAAAAGAACAAGTGAACATGTTCACCTAAATGAGCAATGTTTACCCAACACTAATTGATAGCGCAAAATTACTCAATAGTGTTAAATACGCGAAAAGAGCAAGCACACGCATTTTGAGCCAACGCAGCATGTTAAGCTCTATCGCGTCAAATCACGATTCGCTGTTGCAGGCCATTTCTAGTTCAACTTAATCACTGCGGGAAGCGGCAGTCCTGCGCTAGTGTACGAAATGCATTTGACTTCCACAAAGGGTGTCACCAAGGTCGACTAGCAATATATTACCACAGGCAAGAATGGAAACCATTTTTGCTATGACTGTCAGCTTGATCATGCGTCGTATCTTATCTATTGCCAAACCGCCACTACGACAAGGTATTATCACAGTATCAAACGTGTACAACATGTGGCATACTACAGACTCTTTGGATTAGCAGCTGTCACCCTGCAAATGTTTTCGTTGCCATGATCAAACACGGTGATTAAGTGTGTGAGGGGCCAAATTAACTTGGTAAATCTAGTTAAGGAGCTCAATGAGTCTGAGCACGATTGGCAGCCTTCTTAGCATAAGGTAATATTTCTTGTGAGTGAAGTTACCCATTACTTACAATTCTTCATTGACAACAGATATGGAGCGGCGGTGCGCACAATGACGAAGTGCCTTCAGTACTCGCATGATCGGTACAAACATGCGACGAGCGAAACAGTGGTAGTCGCAAAGAATAAGTTAATTTGATGAATATTTTATAGGGGCCTTCCGAAAATGAGATGAAAAGTCAGTATGTCTGTTTGTTTGTTTGCTTTGTTTAGTTTGTTTGTTTGCTTTGTTTGTTTGTTTGGATCAAATCATTGATTTAGCTTCAAAGTTTGAATGAGGATTTGTTCGCCGATCAAAAATCTATGCTAAACGTTTGTATCTACGACTTTTTCGAAAAATCGCTAGTTTAGCGGGATAATCGAACTAAAACCCGCATATAAATTAAATTAACCCCCATAGTGTCACACAACACATAGAAGCTACAGATATGATCTATGCTGTCGTTGGAAAGGTATTTTGAAGGACTCATTAAGCATACCTTGCACTTTTTTAAATTGCCAAAATTTTGTTTAAAATAATTTATATGTAAAACTTAATATAATTCGTCACAAAATTGGATATCAGAAATTTTTGGGGCATGAAAATGTTTTCGTCACTAGACTTTTACCTCGAAAAGAGGTTTTTTTTATGGGATAATCAGAATTACGATTTGTGAGATCATAAGCCTACGTAAATTTTTTTAAATGCCACAGGTTGGTAAAAAAAATTGAATGATATTCCAATTTAAAAAATGCATTTTTTATTTATTACGAAAAGATGTTGCAATTGGCGGAAAAAGAAAATCAAAATTTACACTCTGTTAAACATATGCAAGCCATAATTTTTCATGAACTGTATAACATGTTGTAAATGAGCATCATAACAAACAAGCACAAATAACAGAACGCGTTTATGTATTGACGACTGAGCGGGCGGTCGATTGCGTTCAACAAGTTCTTTTGCTCACTTGATCCGTTCAATTGATCTTGTTCTGAACGAAACGACACAGCTCCAACTCACACGTGGTTTGATCATAAGCCTACGTAAATTTTTTTAAATGCCACAGGTTGGGAAAAAAAATTGAATGATATTCCAGTTTAAAAAATTCCTTTTTTATTTATTACGAAAAGATGTTGCAATTGGCGGAAAAAGAAAATCAAAATTTACACTCTGTTACATATGTTTAAGCCATAATTTTTCATGAACTGTTTAACATGTTGTAAATGAGCATCATAACAAACAAGCACAAATAACAGAACGCGTTTATGTATTGACGACTGAGCGGGCGGTCGATTGCGTTCAACAAGTTCTTTTGCTCACTTGATCCGTTCAATTGATCTTGTTCTGAACGAAACGACACAGCTCCAACTCACACGTGGTTTCTTTTTATGCGTGCAGCGTTTTCGGTGTACCGCGTGCGTTTTTGATTTTGATCATAAAATTGTATTAAAAAACAAAAGTACAGACATTTAAAATGGGAAAACCAGGTGAGTAACTTATAAACAACTTGTAACACACAGTTCTGGCTATAAATGCGAATTTTAAAAGCCAAAACAAAACAACAACTATTTAACCTATGAATAAGTTGAGACTTCAATGGAATAAATCGCTTGTTTTATCAACAGGTTTCAGTCCTCGTGGTGGTGGCGGCGGTGAAGGTAGAGGACGCGGTGGCGGTGGCGGAGGATTCCGTGGCGGTGGCGGACGTGGTGGTGGCGATCGTGGTGGTGGCGATCGCGGAGGCGGCCGTGGTGGATTTGGAGGCCGTGGTGGAGGCGGCGGTGGATTTGGTGGCCGTGGAGGCGGCGGCGGTGGCTTTGGCGGTCGCGGCGGCGGTGGTCGTGGTGGTGGCGATCGCGGAGGCGGCCGCGGTGGATTTGGTGGCCGCGGTGGCGGACGTGGAGGAGGCGGTCGCGGTGGCGGAGGCCGTGGCGGCGGTGCTGGCGGCTTCAAGGGCGGCAAAACAGTCACCATTGAGCCACATCGTCACGAGGGCGTGTTCATTGCCCGTGGCAAGGAGGATGCTCTGGTCACACGCAACTTTGTCCCCGGCTCTGAAGTGTACGGCGAGAAGCGCATTTCCGTTGAGGTGTGTATATGCATCCATATATCGTTGTTTATTTACATTCAATGCTGCTCATGATGATGTTGTGCAGGGGTACAGAACATGGCAAAGTGTGGCCATGAGCGTGCGCGGCGTCTGTCCGCCTGTGTGTACTTCAGGTGCATGTTAAGCAGTTGCGGATGGCGTCCACGTGTCGCTTAGAACTATAGCACTACTGAGGCAACTAATCCTCTCATGAACTAAGCAGCTACCTGTTTAATACACTTTACTTAATCCTTCAATTATTTAATCCATTTATCTGCAGACTGGCGGCGAGAAGATTGAGTATCGTGTGTGGAATCCCTTCCGTTCCAAGCTGGCCGCTGCCATTCTCGGCGGCGTTGAGAAAATTCACATGCCACCTGGTTCCAAGGTGCTGTATTTGGGTGCCGCCTCTGGCACAACGGTGTCGCACGTCTCCGATGTTGTCGGTCCTGAGGGTCTGGTCTATGCCGTGGAGTTCTCACATCGTTCGGGTCGTGACCTGATAAATGTGGCCAAGAAGCGAACCAATATTATACCTATTATTGAGGACGCACGTCATCCGCACAAGTATCGCATGCTAGTTGGCATGGTGGACACCATTTTTGCGGATGTGGCACAACCGGATCAGGGTCGTATTGTGGCATTGAATGCACAGCATTTCCTTAAGAATGGCGGTCACTTTGTCATCTCCATCAAGGCATCCTGTATTGACTCGACGGCGCAACCGGAGGCGGTCTTTGCCGCCGAAGTGAAGAAGATGCAGGCGGATAAACTGAAACCACAGGAACAGCTCACGCTGGAGCCATACGAGCGTGATCATGCCGTTGTCGTGGGCGTCTACCGACCACCACCAAAGCAGTGAAAGTCTGATGAGGCAATTGAATGTGGATAGGTTTTAAGCTATATACATAATACTACTTCTATTAATACAGTCTTATTGTATTAAGTTTTCTTTTTAAATTTATAAATCAAACAAACCATAGTTGTAAAGACACTTAAAAAATGCAAACTATTTTTTGTAACAGACGTACAAAATATATAACAAAAACAAAATAATGCCTTTAAATAAGAAAAATAGTGGATCAAAATAAATTTAAAAATTTTATACTATTTTGGATAAAATTTAAATTAATTTAAAAAAGAAAAAACAAAATGTTACGACTCGCTGCGGACAGGATTCGAACCTGTGCGGGTAGAACCCAATGGATTTCAAGTCCATCTCCTTAACCACTCGGACACCGCAGCTCATGTCTGGTGCGTGTCAAAACAGCAATTTAAAAATAGACTCCAGGCAGCGCCATCTATCAGCGTAAACGTCAAACTGTTTGCAGCGCCACCTATGGCATACACTTGTAACATTAGAACGGAACCCACAGAGCTAAGTTCTGGGCAATTTGCCGGCGCTGAACTCAAGGCTGCGGTGTCCGAGTGGTTAAGGAGATGGACTTGAAATCCATTGGGTTCTACCCGCACAGGTTCGAATCCTGTCCGCAGCGACCAAAATTGCTTTTTGTTTATATTTTTTTTTCTCCCCAGACAATATACAAATTAAGTTTAATTGGTTTTAATCAAAATACTTTATTTAGCTGTGATGCTGGTGCTGGTCTCAAAATATAACAGTATCTTTCTATATATATATATCGTTGCTTTACTAAGGAGCATTTGCATTTGCAGTACATTGATTAATTCTAAAGAATTGAATTGATTTGCCAATTTTGGTATAATTTGAAGATTCTGGCACACACACATCCATACATATATAGGGAACAAAATGATAATGGTTAAACTTTAATTCTTATTAACTATGTAAAATCATATGAAATTGTCGAAAATATTATCACCCATAAGGAATATGAGGAGGTATTTTACAACTTTGCGCGCTTCGGCACGCCAACAGCCTCAAGGACACCGCAGCTCTCCAAATGCTGGAACAGTGTCTCCAAATACTCATCACGATGCTTAATCAAATGTCCCGCATGCGCCGAACGTGGCCAGCATTTAAATGTGACCTTTATATTGGCACGCTCCCAATTCTCGCGCACCGCATGATTGGACGAGGGCGGACCAATCGGATCATTCTCCGATACAAAGAAGAGCGCCGGGACTTTGAGCAGCGTTGAGTGAAACATCTGACTGGAGCGCATATAATGTATGGTCGCCTGATTGTGGAATGTTTTCATATGGTACAGCGTATAATTGCGTAGGGCGCTCTGCATGCGCTCGTTCTTTGGGAAAATGGACTTGGGCAGGCCCACGGGGATTTCGGTAATATCAGCCGCACTATCCCAAATCTGGCATGCAAAGCGATCCAATACGCTGCCATAACGATCCATATCGCGTGACATTTGCAACATTATCTCGCCCATCTGATATGCGCCCACCGAGAAGCCGTGCATCACAATCGGTGCATATGATTTATTGTTCTCCAGAAATTTCAGTGTCTCAGCGGCGACCACCTGTCAAAAGAAATGGAAAAACCAGTTGACTAGACAATTTATGGCTTCATTATTAGTCTCTACCTACCTGTGTGCCCTTGGCCGGCCAAAGCAGCTGCCAGGGTGTAATGTGCACCACCATCACATCGAATCCCATTTCCGTATAGATTTGGGCATACTTCTTCAGATGCTTCTGCTTGGCCATTAGCCAGGCCATCATCAGGACCAGGGGATTGCCAGTGGGCTTCTTGAAGGCCAACGTTTTGGGATCCACTTCGATATTCGCCTTGTTAGTCGTATAGAGCGTCATATTCTTGGTTATATCCTTGGTGGATAAATACCTACGATTCTTTATCGATGCCATTGCGCTCTGTATAGAATATAAATATTGGAAATATCATTAGTTTTAAGATATTTAATATTTAATAGAATGCCAATTTTTGATATGGATCTTATCAGATCTTTATACAAATGATGCCCAACAATTAATGGTTTTGGTTAGGTCGAGTGTAAATTTAATCTAACCGGTTAACCGATTAGATATGATTTTCGTCTGACTTTTAATATGTGTTAAAATGGCCTGACTTTTACATAAAGAATTTTATTTGATTAGATATGATTATTTAAAAAAATATTGATTTCTATCTATATTGTGTATTTACAGCCAATAATTTTCTGGTTAGTATATTACAATTCCTTTCAACGATTGACCTTGGCTATTTAGTAATTTAATTCCATTGTGAATTCCACACGTGAAGATAATTTTTAGCTTTAGATAAGATCAGTGTTGACAGATTAGCTTGTTTCAGGCTAGATCTAGCAGAGT
Source organism: Drosophila subquinaria (assembly GCA_037043405.1). NCBI lineage: Eukaryota > Metazoa > Arthropoda > Insecta > Diptera > Drosophilidae > Drosophila > Drosophila subquinaria. The sequence goes on from JBAMBL010002812.1 coordinate 20,184, forward strand.
TGAAAATTTATTAGCTTATTAGCTTAGCCTAAATTAGCCTAAATCTAGCAAATTTTAAAGTCATGGTCAAATGCAAAGGGGAACGAATATTGTAAAAATATAATTACACAACAACATAAAGCATAAATTTTTTTTATTTTATTATTATTTTTGTAAACTAATTTAATTTAAATAAAAACCTAATGGTTCTGTTTTGTTTTCTTGCATTTGGATATAGCTTGTTTTTTCAGCATATATTTTTGGCTTATTTTTACTCAGAATCGCTCAACACCTGGCAACACTGGATAAGATAGTAAAATTTAAGCATAAATCGACTCGGTAACAGCACATGGTTTAAATTAATTTCCTTTTTGGCTTAGATTAAAAAGCAGCCAAAAGAAAAGTAATTTGCAAACCAATTCAAGAATTACCATAAAGATTATAAATTCGCAAACAATAAATAATTAACTTTTAATGGCACTACGAGTGAGTTTCTCGCGTTTCTCGACCGACAATATCGCGCGACTGCATTTAACTAAATTGTAGCTTCTATAGGGTGTCCTAATCCACCAGACATTTCGTACTTCGTATTTAGAGATACCGAAGAAAACCTATCGATAAGACATTTTTGCAATTTTGATAAGCGGGCTACAAAGTAAAGTCAGATAATAACATTTTACTGCCGACTTTCTGCCTTTAAGGTCAGATTTAATAAAAAAAAAAAAGAACAAAACTAAAACTCACAAGTTTTAAGCGCCAATAGATCTTGAGCAGCATATATAAAAATATGATCACTACAGCTATTTCAATTATGAGATCCATAATTGAGTTTATCTAACATGTATTTGCAGATACAAAAGCTTTTATCGACTGTCTTATGTGAGAATAGTAGAACATAGTTGGAGGCAGAGGCAGCAACAAGTGCGCCCAGCTTCCAATGAACGACAATAGAATTGTGGAAATCTGGAAAGTCGAAATTTGTATGTCTGTGTGTGTCTTTGTGCATGTGTCTTTGCACATGTGCTCTGTTGATAGATCTGAATTGCTATTGCGGTGGATTGAATTACATTGTGGGATTGAAAGCGTCCACCTCTATGGAACTTGGAAATTTGCAAAGAGAGAGAGAGAGAGAGTTAAATTGCGCTTGGGACGAAAGCTTGACATTGAGCGCCATTATGATCTATCATAAAAGCTGCTCCAGTTCAGTGTTTAAAAGCGTGACACTAGAGGTCGCTTTGCATATGCGAAGCTAAACTTAGTTTAAGGGTTTCTGTATTTGTTTTGCATTTTTAAATGACAATTATTTTTTGGTTAACTCATGCGCCAAATGACAGTCAGCTAATTACATGCTATAAAAGTATATTGTTTATAAATGTATTTGTTTGATAATCACTCGAATGGAAAGTTAAAAAATTGTAAGGGAACAAAGTTCATCGCTATTATCAACACAGCTCATTGAACACTACAATGTATATTGAGAGCCAAAAGAGATCTTAATCGTCATTTGAGTGGTTGCTAAAATGAGCAAAATGTATGTTATTGATGTACTACAATGTTAATGTTATGTTACACGGCAATGTAAATGTTGAGGTGATGAATTAATTATGAACTACAATAAAAAATGTTAATGTAATGTTACAAGGGAATTGTAAAAGAAATAAAGCGACCCAAAATGAATTTACAAAACCAAAAGCGCATAAATTAGCACTGATTGGCAAACAATTAAAGAAGAGCAAAAGCAAATGCTAAAATAAATAAATTTACATATCTACTACATAAATGAATGCCATGCGTGTGTTGAAATACATACAAATATGCATTTAAAACAATTTAAAATATTTAAAAAATATATATAAACATCTATGCTTACATTCTGCACCAGCTGTGTTTGAAGGCTTGAGAAATTGCGCGACAACGGCTGCTGCATTTTCCGGTAATCAGTCAGCGGCCCCTGCAACAGACCCTTGCCCCTCCCGTGGGCGGGGGAATTGAAGAAATTATCCGCATAGAGATTTTCATATGGCACTGCAGCGCTGCGATTGTTTTGTGCTGTGAGGTTGCGTTTATTTGTTGTTGCCATTCATTGCCGTTGTGGGTGAGAGAGAGAGAGAGAGAGAGAGCGAGCAGGACCGAGCGAGACATACAATGTACATAAATAAACTTATTTGCAATGTGTCATTTAAGAGTAATTCTAAGCATTTACCACCAAACGAGAGGCCCACGGCAAGAGTAGCGGCCGTGCGGCCGGCGGCAAACGGTACGTTTATTGATTTTCTCGCTGCAGTTGCGTAAAATGCAGTACGAAAGAAATGTGAAGCCATTGTTTATAGATATTTTTGGTGTCTATGAAACGTGACGAAACTTGCAAATAAAGAAACAATTTACAAATATATTTTTTATATTATAATTAATATGTGTAGAGTGTCTGTATGAGCACACAAGCGCTGCACAATAATTGAACTTTGGACCTGGACCTGAGCCACGGTTGCCACAATTGGCGCTTTTGCACCAAAATTGGCTCTTTTTTGTCCTGTTGGCGCAATGGCACTTATTTTTTCGAATTGGCTCCTTTTTTCATCAGTTCAGAATTACGTTTTTGTATGTTGCTTGTTTTTCTCGTCCGCGCTGTTCCGCTCGGTCCGCGCACGTCAAACGCACTTTTTCTACTAAACTGAAACACGAAAGAAGAGGGAAAACGAAGGAATGACAGAAAATATACATGACGAAAGAAGATGGAAAGAGGGAAAATGACAGAAAATATACATGACATACACCAAGATAGATAGCCGCACCAGTCACTCCAGTGTGCTGTAAAGCGCGCCCTCTCGCTCTCGCTAAACGAAAAACGTTTTCTGCGTCGTCTTCCTGCTCGTTCTGCGCGCCTGGTAGGAGAGAAAAAATTCTCCGGCAATCCAATATCAAATTTTTGACATCAAAAAAAAGTGAAGTTTTTTTTTTTTGAGCTAGAGCTTTGAAATTTGTGTCAGAGACATACAGAATTTTTCTCGATTTATTGACATTTGTTGTTTCTCAAATTTCCTGTTATTTCTCAATGTTTTTGGGCTTTTTTCTCGATTTTGCCACCAAAACCAATTTCTAAATAAAGTTAATTATTTTACCTAATTTTGGATTTTGTTGATTTTTTGAAATTAATTCTCAGCTTTTTTAAATTAATTTTTGAAAATTTCACGTTTTTCCATTTCAAATTTAGCGCGCACAAATACTAACAAACCGCACTAATACTGCAAAAACGCACTAATACTTGCAAATTAACAGAAAAAGTCACTAATACTTGCATACTAACAGAGAAGAGTGCCGCCATTTGCATTGTCGCTCTCCGTGTAGAGTTGACACTGTTATGTTCTCTTTTCTGCACAGTCTAACATTTTAGAACTAACTCTTTTAGTGAATTTGGCTCATTTTTCGTTTGTCAATAGATTACTTTTAAGTGGCACCTGAGCAAACCCGTCAGCTGCAGACGAATCTAATTTATATTAAATTGATACGCACATATGCATATACACATATGTTTTGTACGATACACACAATTTCTACATGTATGCGAGAGTGCGAATGATCGATGCACTTTAATGTAGTTTGATGAAAAGTTAAAGTTTGAATTAATTCTCAACACTTACACTTTTTCAATTTATCACACTTGCACTTTTGTTTACCTTCCACCAAACACACATAAACACTGTCTGGCAACCAAATTAAAAGTGAACTACGCCGCCACTGAGTGTCTTTGTTGTTCGCTAACAACAAACACAATGTGTGTTTGGTAGAGTTGCGTCGTTTCGTTCTGAAAAAGTTCAAATGAACGGATCATTAAGATGAACGAATGAGCTATTCAGTCAATCATGAACTAATTCGTTCATTTCGCAGTCGGTCAGTTATTTCTTTCAAAATATTATACATTTCTTAGAGAAATACAATTACAATTTTATACACGGAGTTCCGCGATTGGATTAAATTTCTTCTTTATTTACTTGTAGCAATGTTTCAATTTCATTTATTTTTATGTTTTTAACAATATTAAAGGTTACTAAAGCCCATAATAAAAAACCTGATTGAACTTAATCAGCAAATTGAACTATAAAGCCCAACTCTATAATGAACTTCATAATTCAATTCGATTGAACTATTTACCAACTAGAATTGAAACGTGTGGCAGCCTTGGCTCCCAGAAAAAGACAGCGATAATTTTGAAACGTGTGGCAGCTTTCTTTATTTTTAACCAACTAGTTTTTATTTCATTTTCAACAATAAATTCATTTATTTAACTCATTTTAAGCTTAACATAAACTTCACTTAACAATTCATAAAGCGTTTTTAACAACAACTATTTGGGTACGAGAACTTAAAGGGAATTTTCAAAATTCGTACACTAAGATTAATTGTACTTGTGACATATTTAAGCATGTGTTTTAAGCTTTAACGGAAATGCATGTTAACTAATACTTTCTAAGTGTTCTGCTTAATATTATTAAAACACCCATTTGCATTTAAAGCAGATAAATACAGATATACCCAAAATTAGAGTCGTATATTTGAAGTAACTGCGAACCTTGCGCCGCTTGCGTTCCTCGATAATCTCGTTGTAATCAATATAAAGCGGACTTTTTGGTGGGCTAAATGATCCAAGCTGTGAAAATGATATTAAAGTGATATATTGAATATTTAAAAAAAAATATGTACATCCTTACATATTTAATAGTCTTGGTGAGATCGTTTATAACGCCGCGATATGCATTCAAGCTGCTCTGCAAGTTAATCAATTGCATCTCCGTCGGCTGGCCGAGATTACCCGCCAACTGATTCCGTATGACGAACCGCAGCGATGACTGTATAATGACCAAATGCTGCAGATGATTAGCAGTGATCATGAGTATATCATAGAAGCTGAAAAAATTTGATGTTATTAAAAGTATGCCATGTTATTAGAGCTCTTGAAAAATACTCTTATTTTCTCAAGGTCACAAAACAAATTGCTTGCTTGCGAGCGCCTTGAGAAGAGAGCTGTCCGGGAATCTGCTCTTTGCTCTCTCCCTCACAAGTTTTTTTTGCAATTCGTTTTGTGCGAGCTATTTCTTCGGCGTCTGCCAGCAGAACACGGAACGAAGAGAACAAGCAAAAGAACAAACGGAATCGTGGTTTCGTTTTTGCTTTTGTGCTCTTTACTTTTTTGGCCATTTCAGTGTACAGACGGCTCTGAATAAATACAATAAACGTAACTCACTTTTCTAGGCCATCCTTTTTAACGCGCGCAATGGATTTCTTCGACCAATGATGCAAATGAAAGCTACACAGAAGAAACATTATTATTAATTTCAGAATACTTTTCTACGTCCAACCTTAAAGACTTACTCCAGTATGCCCTTCATTATCTTGTTGCGATAGATGGGGAACTTAATGCCAACATCACGAAGTTTCTTGTCATCCATGTTGAGGAACTCTCCAAGTGAGGTATGTGATTTAGCAAAATGCTCGAGCATATTGTCCATATCTATGGTGCGTAGTATGGTGTTCAGCTCCTGAAAGTACTCCGGGCAGTCGGACTTTAAGAAAATGCGTGGAACATGATCACGAAGTGTGTTATAGGACAGGAATTCCGATGGCACCAAATAAACGGCATTCTCGCGTGGCAGCAACTCCAACAGATCGTAGAAGCCGTGAAATTCAGCCACCTGTTTGGGTGTGTAGCCCTTGTTGTTGGCTATGTTGGCATTGACGCCCGCCTCCATCAGCAGCTTGACAATATCCGCGTGATTATTCTCGATGGCAAAGAATATTGGGGTGCATCCCTGATTGTCCACCGCATCGAAGCTGACATCTTTGATTAGCAGTCGCACAATGTTGGTGTAACCTTTGCGGCAGGCAAACATGAAAGGCGTCATGCCGTATTTATCCGAGACATTGATAACAGCTCCATGGCTGAGCAGCAGACGCACCAGTTTCTCAGCCACATACTGATCCTTGGCCTGGCAGTCACAGGCCAGCATTAGCGGCACTACGGAATCCACCTGCTTGTTGACATTCGCCTTGCGCGTTTCGACCAGATGCACGGCCAGCTCATACTGGCCATTGCGACAGGCGTGCATCAGCATCGTGTCTCCGTCGCACACCTGCTCGTCCACAGGAAACTGCAGCTCATCGATTTCTTCAAGCACCCGCTGCAAATCGCCATTTTGCAAGGCATCGTACAGCTTTTGATCCCGTTTTACATACACTCTGGGCTTCTCCCGTTGCAACTGTAAATATACCAAAATACCAAGATGAAAACTATTTACAAATAAAACATAAATGTGCTGCACAAACTTTATCGGGAAAATAGAAGCCATCGTAGCTGCTGTCGTCCGAATCATCCGAATCTGGCGGTGGGCCATATCTAAGTTTATTGCTCATTTTGTATTACTTAAATTGTCCGAATTTGCAATGCAATGCAATTAAAACATTGTAAATAGTAGCTGACAGCTATTAAAAAATTACGCAGCGAAACGCAAAAAAACAAACAAAAATGGCAAAGCTTCAAACACAGTGTGACCATAATGTGCAAACCGTAAAATACGTAAATGCCAACAAATGTGATGGTCACACTGAGCGGCTTAAACAGTGCTGTCAACATTTGAGAGGGAGAAAAATAGCCAGAGTTCCCGCTACTTGCTGCTTTCAATTT
>JBAMBL010002813.1:0-34782 GCA_037043405.1 Drosophila subquinaria
AGGTTTTCAGATTTATTTATTTAATACTTATGTTTAGGTAGTTAAATATAAAATGTTGCAAAGATCGTTGCCCAGGTAAAAGCACACATTAAATTCTATTAACTGTAAATAGGCTTCAGGTCTCATTAAATGGCATTAATAGCAATAATAATCGCAACTAGAAAAGCCCATGAAAATGACCAAATCAATTGCCATAAACTTGAAAATTCGGTTCGTTAAATTGGCCAGATTTGGCTGATGCTGCAATTGGCATTTTCATTTGCTGGCTTACGCACAATAAACTTGACGGGCAATACCAAAAATATTTTAGACAATTTGTGCAATTTTCATTTCGAACATTTTGTTGCCAAATCACGACTCAAATTCACCCTATAAAAATTATATTAATAAAAAGCCATATTTTAGCCTGAAATACCCATCACGTGGACATGACGAGGGTATAAAAACATTTGCGGTTTGTGCAAAACCAACAAAACTGCAAGGGAAATGGAGGGAAAAATGCAATTGCAATTGGAATTGAATGCATTTGGTGTAACGCACATGGGTAAAATCAATAATAATAATAATAATATTCAGCAATTAAAGAGCCATATCCGCAAAGCGGGAGAGTTATTTCTATTAACGTTCTAATGTTGCCAGCATGTTGCATGCTGCATTTTAATGCACGACAACCAAGGGATATAATTGATGCATTAGCTGGAATATTGTATTCTCCAGCCAACCACCCGACCCCCACCACGATCCCACCCATTTGAGCAACCCAACAAATATAGGAATGTCAACTGTCGCGCTGTATTCATAAATCAAATGAACTGAAATGCATTTTCAATGTTTTTGCTACATGTTGATTATGAGAGTATTTGATATTTGCACGGTGGCGCTGAAGGGGTGTAAAATGGCAGCCAAGAGCGCTTAGCTAATAAAATATTCATAATGCGGCTTACATGTCGTATGCGCGATGTGTTATTCTTTTTGTGGCTGCAGCTGCGGTGTACGAGTATTCTGGTGCATGGTGGTGCGGTGTGGTGCGGGGTGGTGCGGGGTGGTGCAGGGTGTGGTGTTGCATAGTGCGTGCTTAGCGGTTTGGTTTTCCTGCTTTTTAGCTTTGATGTCTGCGCATTAGCTCATACATATACATATAATGTAAATTCACAGATCACATCCCATCGAAATTTAACTGAATTGCATGGCATAGCATTAGTTGACATAGAATGCAAAGGGAGTGCGTTTATAATGCATTTTCAAATTGACATAAATTCAAATGAATTTTTGGTGTTTGCCAAATTAGCAAATATTTTACACACTCTGTTTATCAGGTCGTTGAATTTTTAGACTAGGCGCTTTTATAATTTGGCAGTTTAGCAGAAAAGACCATTTGGATAATCTTAAATGGGGTGGACTATGGGGTAAAAGTAGCTAAAGAAAGACTAGTAAGTAAACTATACTTAGAGTGTCTTGAAAAGATATGAAAACTAGCTGAAAATGTCTGCCAAATTGTCGATTAGTCAAGTCATGTATTGGAATGAACTGTCGATATAAATATAGCCATATACCATACAATTTTCTGAAAATACTCTTAAACAAATTTCAAATTTATTTCAAAAAAAGTGAGAGAAAGTAAATAATCAGATGGAATCTTGGATTAATTATTATGTTATTATGACTTTTCTCATTTGCTAAGCTAATTTTATTTAATTCAAGTGTTGTTTCCTAAAATTATATTTTAATTATAGTAACTCTTTAGCTAAAGTGGAAAAGAACTAAATTTAAAAAAAAAAATTTATTTACGAAGAAATGAGTATATTTTGAGCATTTTTTAAGCTAAAATTGATTGTAAATTGATAAATTCATGTTTTATTTAAAGAATGTGGCCCAATTTTAGGAAGCCTTTTAAAATTATAATGGCTGAAAATGACAAAAAAACTTCTGTTCATAATACGAAAAAGATTCTCAAAATTGTTAATAAAATTAAGTATGCAATCGAAAGATGGTGAATGTCTGGCTCTTAATGCTTTTTGTGAGTTGTCTTGGGGGTTGTGGCAAATCAATTTTAATCAATTTTTGTTGTGCGAGAAACCGAAGTGCTTGCAGATAATTGATTTGTTCGCCATTAGCGGCACAAATCGCAGACAATCAATTGCGTGAGATTCGAAAGAAGTTGGGGTGGAACAAGCAAGTGTAAGGGGGCGTGGCAGAAGGAGAGTGGAGAAAAATTGCTGCTCGCAGGCACAAACAAATTAAGGACAATTATTTCAATTAAGCAAATGCAAATAAATCGAGTCGGCATTAGGCAAACAAAAACCAAACAGCAAAACGTTTGGTTTGAGCTTTAGCTTTCTCGCAAATTTTGCCCACTTTGTAGTTGGAAAAAGGAGAAAGTTGGGAAAAGGGAGAGACAGAGAGAGAGTTAGGACTTAGACTTGTTTCGGCTGTTTGCCTGTTGAATTGCAAATAATTTAGCATTGGAGTTTATTTAGGTTTTAATTAATAATGAATTGAGAAACTCATTACGCGGCAGCAGCAGGTAGCACACTGCGGTGGCAAGTGGCAAGTAGCATGTGGAATGTGGAAAGGGGGCAGCTTAAGCGTTCTCTGTGCCCCTTCACTTCGGGCCAATTACAATGGAGCCTACTTGGATGGGTTGCCAGGACAACGGCTGTGACTTCAGCTACTTACCTAATGAACCTGTTGAGGTTGATCCGACTAAATGAATGCCAGGCTGGCATTTTATTCCGTTCCACATCTCCGACATATCAACAGGCAGCAACTTGTCCCAAAATTGCTCACTACAATTCTCATATTTATGCCAATGCAGATGTGTTTGTGTGGGTGTGTGTGTGTGTGTGAGTGTGTGTGGGCATATTGACTGTTTGTGTGTGGTTTATTACGCTGCTCTTGGCAATTATATTTGTTACCCAATTAGCGTAAAATTGTGTTTATTGGCAATACGAGGACGAGCGCATTGCGGCTTGGAACATCGCCTCACGTAACGGCCGCATTGAATTAGCTAATGAAGTTGTAGTTGTAGCTGTAGTTGTAGTTGTAGTTGTAGTTGTAGTTTTAGTCCCTCGACAAGCCCTCTTCTCTCCACACAAGTGCTCTTACCAAATGCTTCATGTGCGTATCTATTAGTTTGCTAACCTAATTTGCTAAAAACACCCACTCCGACAGACAGACAGACAGACAGACAGAGTCTGAGCTGCCATAAGTTCTTGGCCTGCCCCGCAATGTTATTGTTGTTCTCATAGGTGTTACGGCTAATGCCCGGATAAAGTATCTAATTAAGTATTGTTACTGTTCACTGTTCAGTTATAAATCGCTTCTGGGCCATGGCCGAAACAAGAAGAACACTTTATGAGGCCAGAAATTAAGGCTTAATTTAGTTTCTCAATTTGTTGCCCAAGTTTAAATAAAACTAAACTTGTATATAGCTTTAATATTAATAAGATAATTTATCTAAGCAAATTACCAAATAATTTAATATTAATATAAGTTGAAACATAATGACAAAATCAACTTATAACTTAAGATTATTTTAGATCTTTCATATTTAGATTAAGTGTTAATTGGTGTATAAACTTTAATATTGGTTTAATTTTCGAATAAAAATTAAAGTACCTATTACTCATTTGAGATATAATTATTTATTTATTTATTAAATGTTAACCAAGTGCAGTTGACCATATGCACTTAAAAACATAAACATATATTTAAGTAACATAAATTATATAATAAAAATTATATATTAAGTAACATATTTATAATAGTTTAATATTATTTATAGTTAAATTTAAATTGAAGCTGATAGGATAATTAAATTATTTTCGGCTCTTTCTTTTTAAATTGAACTACCACCAAAAGAGAATAAACAAATAGAACAACAAATGAGATGCAATTTATGTAGCTCTAATCATACAATGTGCTTCAAATTCTAAAATTTCTAACACTTAAATTTTCGGAGACCCGCAGAATTTCCAGATGTTTGTTTCGCTGATAAGGAAAAACACAGCTCGTTGATTCTTATTCCCTATCCTAATAAAGCACAAGGGTATATTGTATTCAAAACAATGTATGTAACAGGGAAAATAAGTAATTCCTGATCCTATAAAGCATATATATTTTTGATAAGCATCAACAGTTTTTATTATAGAACTTAATCTACTTAATCTCATCGAGAATTTAAGTTTTTTAAACTACACAAGATCTTAACATCATGCAGTAGTTTTCATAATTTAAAGGGTATCTCAAAGTCGGGGCTAGTTAAATATTGATGTAAAAAAAATAATTAAGCTAAAAAGTATCAGGAATTTTCGCTTATCAAAATGTTTTTTTTGCAAATTCGAGATTTTGACTTTGATATTTTATGTCCATTTAAATGTATATATACAATTCCTTCGTATTTCTTTTTTCAATGATTCCATTTGCAATATTTGATTATGTCTGAATATTTGGGTTTTCAGTCCAATTTGAGGTTTAGCCCAGTATGGTTGCTTTTCGACCTACATACATTCTAAGTTTTAGTGAAATGTTTCAAAGAAAGTTTAAATTTCTATTACTCATGTGCATCTGTTCATCGATAAGAGCTTTAGGAATCCCCAATTGTGATTACTTTGATACAGTCGACTTAGCTTACAGTGAGAAACTAGAAAATGGCTCTTATATATACCAAGGAGTTGTGATTCCTCCTGAACAAACCGGAAATTACAGCTATAAGATACTCTTTGAGGGGACAAACACAACTGTCGCGAATCACTTAAGGGGATGTGTGTGTAAAATTAAACCCTGCATTCGATACTGTTGTCATCGTCATCGACTCGATCTGAATGATGAAAGCAAATGCACAAAAGAATTCAACGATTGTCAAGTGAATATAACACTAGTAAATGGAACGAAACAGGAAAGAAACATAAGGGATCAGTTTGTGGTGCAGCCAGGGATACGTATCGAATGTAACAGAACAATTCATATAAATGAATTCAAACCAAATGCCAGTTGGAAACTATTTGAGGTGAGAGAAAAGTCCCTTATTTTTCCCAATTTATAAACTTACTAATTTGTTGAAACGTATCTAGAATGGAACTCTGTATCGATCGATTGATAATGTGTATCTCTCAAAACGGGATTATTGCATACAGCCAAAGGAGTTGGCCAGTCTGGGATGGAACTACATGCTGATGGAATCAAACTGCATAAAACATGTTGACTATGTTGACTTTGGTAAGGCTTCATGATTCTAACGAATTATATATCTAATTAGCATTTTATTTTCCAGTTACTTTAACGTCCGTTTTGTTTGTGTTGCTGACAATATTTATTTACATATTTGTTGTTCAACAGCAGCACGTTTATGAAAAATGTTTTCTGTGCTATTTGATTTGTTTTTCGGTTGGAATGCTGATAGCTATACTCGTCATTAATGAAAACTTTCTTTTGGGCACTAGCTGTTATATTGTGGGTAAGTCTTTGTATATCTGTCCTTAATATAAACTGAAATATCCCACTTACTTTTTAGCCTATTTGAGCTACTTCTTCGCCCTTTCCACCTATTTGTGGCTGGTCGTAATGGGTTACGTTTTTTGGCAAATCTTTGTGGCTGACATGTTCGTAACCGCTAAACATAATAAGCAACCGAGGTTTTTAAAATACAGTCTATTTGTCTGGGGAATGGCGTCTGGACTTCTCCTAATCACAACTCTGGCCGATCTTCTGCTCGACAAACTTGATATCGATGACAATTGGAAAGTTGGTTATTGCTATAACGATTGCTTTATTAAAAGTAGGTAAAACTGAATTGCAATTTTAACAATTTTATAATGTTCTCATGTCAATCCCCTACAGTTGGTCAACATTGGTCCGTCCTAATCTATTTTTATGGCCCTGCGTTTTTAATGCTTTTCATAAATACAACATTTATAATCACAACTGTCCGGCGAGTTCGCATTGAATATCAAAGGAATCGCAGACAGCTTAAGGAACTGGGACAGAGAAATTTGAAGAACAGCATACTGTAAGTATGAGTTTTTATTATACTATTATTATACCCTGGGGGTATATTAAGTTTGTTCAAAAGTATGTAACAGGCAGAAGGAAGCATCTCCGACCCCATAAAGTATATATATTCTTGATCAGCATCAACAGCCGAAACGATATAGCCATGTCCGTCTGTCCGTCTGTCCGTCGGTCCGTGTAAGCGAAAGGATCTCAGAGATGGTAAGAGCTAGGACCACCAAATTTGGAATGAAGACTCCCTATAATGTCAGGCAGAACAAGTTTATGTTAAAATTTTGCCACGCCCACTGTGAGGGGCGTAATTCATAAGAAACTGACAGCACCTTTTATTTTGGCTTTTAAGTTATTTTTTTTATATCAACGGATGTGGAATCATGCCCAGAAGCTAATCACCAACTTTCATCCCGATTGGGCCATAAATAGTGAAGATATTAACAATTTTGTCCGAGGTATTCTAATGGCAATTCTATAAATAGAATAGAATTAATGGTCAATTAATTCGTTTTACATTTCCTCTGCAAGAATGTTTATCGAATTTGTCATCCTCAATCCAAGTTGCGGCGTGGTGGAAGTGATAAGTGCTCGGCAGGCGAAACGGGAGACCGAGGTTCGAGTCCCGGTTCTGTCGATGCAAATGATTTTTAATTATTTTTTTTTTTTATTATTTTTATTTTCTTATTTTTATTTTCTTATTTTTAAAATTGGTTTAAATCACTTATCTTATTGTACATGTATGTAGCTGCCACAAAAACGATAGGTCGATATTTGAGGATAAGTACGAGAATTGCATGTGCATCTAATCTTCGGCATGCCGAAGCCTAGGCCCAGGGTATATTACTGTCGAGTGCACTCGACTGATCCGCTTGTTATTTTTTAATTTTCCATTTATTCTATTGCCTTATTAGATTTACCTTCAATATTCGTTTCCTAGTAGTCGAAATACTAAATTGGCTGACAGAGCTTGGTTACTTGGTTGCCGACCTTCCCATCAAACGGACTGATTATCTCTTCCCTATAAGTATATATTTGAATCTGATTTATTGCATTCTCGTCTTTGCCATAACCGTCACTAGAAGGGATGTCCGGCAGTTACTCTCCCGCCGGTAAATGGCACGGGATCATGAATGTAAAAATTGTTGTATTTAGTTTAAGACCAGAACCAGAACCAGTCGAGTAAAGAAATAGTCAGCGTAATATATTGTATTGTTAATTTTAAATACTAAAATAATCTTTAATTTGTAAATAAGTATGTAGGTTACTTTCCCGCAGTTTGACTTGATCTTACAAAGCAATAAATGGGTCAAAATCCTATTAAACTACCTTAAAATTGCTTGTTTCTTAACCAATTTATATACACTATACTTTACATTTAGATTAAATAATATATTTATGTTATTATGAAATCAAACAATCAAAATTAATTTGTGCCAGCATTCCTGTGACTACAAAGTGCGATTTTATCTTATTAAAATTATTTCTTTTTTGAGATATTTTATAATTTTATAATTAAAAAGAAACACTTCTCTTTGCATACGAATAGAAAGACTCTGGTCTGGAATGTTGTTGTCGCTTGGACAACTGAAATCGGACAGCTTAATTAGCTCTTTGTTTTGGCCAAAAAACAACTTGAGTTACGACTAACAATTGGCGCTAATTATTTGAGGGCGATGCGATGAAAGGCGACGAATCGTCTCTTAAAGTCATTTAAAGTGCCTGCCTGGCATATCATTTCCAAATGGCTTGTAAAATATTAGATAAGTCTGCTCGGTTTAAGTGGGCACGTTTTATGCTGTCTTTGTTTACAGTTAAATGGCTTGGAATTAATTAAAAGTTGCTATGCCAAATAATACAGTGGACATTCGATGTTTGTGTACCCAATTACTGTTAAATTTTAATCAGAGGATTTAAATAATTATATTAACTGCTTTGTAGACTACAAAAGGAATTAAATTAGCGAGCTCAGAAAGACATTTCTTTGTACATACTATTCGCATGTTTAACCGTTTGCCTTTTCAACTAAAAACAATAGGTAGCGCAGCAGCTTTCAGAGACAAGTTGAAACTTTTTTTGAGAGACACATAAAATATAAATATTTAAAAATTACCACATTAGATCAAGTTGAAACTTTTTTTGAGAGACACATAAAATATAAATATTTAAAAATTACCACATTAGATCATCAAAATAATGAAAATTGTAAACTAGAATTTAAATTAATCTTAGTACATAACTTCATAATTGTGAATGGTTTGAGACACACATAAAAGAAAATAAAATTATCTTAAAATTACCACATTAGATCATCAAAATAATGAAAATTGTAAACTAGAATTTAAAATAATCTTAATATTAACTTCATAATTGTGAATTGTTTAATGTTATTAATAGTGACTAGTGCCTTAAATAATAAGCGTTCGCTTGTAGCACTGGGATTCAAAATAAAATAAATAAATAAATAAAATAAAGATAATTTTAAAGTGTGACTTTCGAGCGTATTTTAATAATTTTAAAATATATTTTTTGTCAACTTTTTGTTAGACTTACAATGAAAAAATTAAATTTTGATTACTAACAATTTTAAAATTTTTAATTTTATAAAATTTAATTTTCCAACCTACCTAATAATAGTTATCATTTAAGAATTCATATTTATCTGTTCTTTTTTTAAGATATTTACTAAATGACAACTGTAGTTAGACAATGTTTAAATAATAATATATATTAATAAAACTCAAGTAGAATTTCATTGCAAGCATTTTAGTTTTTAATCAAGTGTTAAGTGTTCTTTCTTTTCTCTCCTCTCCCATTCTCTTCACTTGTTCTCGCTTGTTTTGTCTATGAATTATGTGTCTACGATATCTGCTTAGCGCCCGGCCACAGACGTTAATTTCTGGCAGTGACTGTTGCCAAATATTTATACGGCATAAGTAAGACGACGACTGGAGAGGCGCAGAGAGCAGACTCAAAGACATGCATGATTTATATATGCTTATTTATGTTGCCATTGCTGTGGGAATTTTTCAACCCGTCGCCGTTTGTTGTCTTTCGTCCTGCGTCCCGTGTCCTTTGTCCTAGCGCATAGGCGTCTATGCTTTGTCTTTGCTAACCAGACAATTATTTATTAGCTTCTGTTGTGGCTGCGATTCCTGCAGCAGTTTCTTCAGCTTACGCATGTGTTGTGTGTATGTGTGTGTGTGTGTGTTGTGTGTGTGTATTGTTTGTTATCCTGGCTGCTTAAGACAGCTTAAGACAGCAGGTCAGACTGAGCAGACGGAGCGCTGTTGAAAAATTCATTTTCATGTTGCTGCAGCTTAAGCAATTTTTCATAAACATGCGTCGCAAGAGGAGAGAGAGGAGAGTGAAGGAGAAGGGAAACAACATTTTACTTGCTACTTATGCGTATTTGGGACAACGCTTGTTGCGCTTACCGAAATTTAATTTCAGCTACTTATGCATACTGGCAGCTGTAAGCTGCTTAGCCGCTCCATATGCTGTCGAGCTGAGTTCACATCAATCATACGCCATGTGAGCTGGCTGGCTGGCTGAATGAATTGACTGAGAGCAAGCGAATGTTCACATTTAAAATGTCAATTACTAGCACGATGACGAAGGACGATGGCCAATGGCCAACGGTCGATGCTCAATTAAGCATGTCCCAGTCGCTTTGAGTTTTTATTTGAGCTGCTTTTGTTGACCATAAAACAGCTTTAATGACGGTCGTTTGGCTTGCTTGCATTGCATCTCCGCCTTGGCTCTGGCATTTAACTCTTATGCTCATTTATCATCCTTTTCTGAAAGCCTGCTGCTGCTGCCGCTGCTGCGGCCCCATCAAAAGCTGTTTCCTCCGACCCATAACTGTCCACATATGTATGTTTGTATGTGTTCGTATGTGTATAAATGTATTGGCCTTTTCAGTCCGTTTCAGTTGTGTGTACAAAACATTTATGCCAAGTGCTTGGACTTCGCTTATGGTAAAGTCGTGTGTCGTTTATTTAAAACATTTTTATTGCACATATTTCGCGATTCATTTCAATACTTTTTCTCTTCCCTTCGCTCTCTTATCTGTCCGTCTTTTGCAGCTTAAGTCGTAATCATGTTGCAATATGGTCACTTAAAATGATGGACCCAACCAAGTACACAACTTGTTTTTGTTTATTTGTCGCACATTAATAACTATGTTATTAATTGCGTATACGTAGCGTACGCCGGCTACAATTCTTGGCTTTTCCTCATTTCAGTCAAATATCCTTGCAAGTTGATTTCCGTTTACGTGCTGTCCCTTTTGCAATTTGCTGTTGACTGCATTTCTCAACTACAAACTGAATTCGTCTTACATTTATTTTTTTTTAAAAAACAGGAGAGAAAGAGGAGGTCAATAGATAGAGCACATCCATAAAGAGATACTGCAGAAACGAATCCAGCCATAAGAAGAGAATGACAAAGACATCGACTTATTGAAACACTGAAAAAAAAAGCATGAATAAGATAATTTTAAGAGCATTCGCTGAACTTTATTCAGTAACAAAAACTATCTTAAATGAAATTTATAGAGCTTTTATAACTATAATTTTACTTAATACTCATGGTTGTATATTAAAAATCATAATATTCTAGATTTATTGAAATTCATTTTAAGAAACCCCTTGTTAGTTTTAGTTTTTATGTTTAACTATCAATGTTAATGAATAATTTTGAGAAAACATAAAAAATTATATTAATAAGATTTTAATGTGATATAGATTTAGCAACCATAGAGCATTCAAAGTTCGTTGTGGCCTTTGATATATTTTCATTTCTATTTCTGCATCATAATGCAAATACGAGTATATTGAAATATTTGCCAGGCGTGTTCAAATAAAATAAGAAATGAAAAATTGTTAAGAAATATAAATAAATGTGCATATGTAAGTGTGCGTGTGTGTGTGTGTACATGAATATGTATATGTGTGTATGCATTCATATGAGATGTGTGGATATTTGCGATGAGCTGCTGTATATTCATGTTTATGCTCACACATATCAAAGGAAGAGGCTAAAATGCAACTTGCTTTTGTGGCACACATCCGTTTCCGTTGTGTGTGTGTTTGTGTGTGTGTAAGGGGAAGGGGGTGTGCGGAAAGAGGGGAAAGCAAGCGATAGTGTCAAACACAATGCTTGCTTAACACTTCTTGTTGCTGATTGCATTGCCTTGTTTGGCCATGTTGCCATCGCATTTGAATATTTCATAATTTAAATAAATATTTTTATAGCAGCTTCGAAGATTTCAATGTGCCACATAAGCTGCAAACGTGTCTCTGGCATAAATTGCCGCAAATTTAGTTTGTTTTTCAATTAGCAAATAGCGCTTAGCATGAACAGAAAGACACGGAGATAGAAAACTGTAGACAAGATCCACTAATTGATATTTTATCTTTTAATTTCTATTTCTAGCACACATTTTCTCTGGACCAGCTTAAACACTTTGCAGGGCTTTTTCTCACAGTTATCTTGTTTGTTTGCTTTAGCATTTCATATACATTTCTGTGGATCGACAGCCGCATAAATTATATTATTATTTCAAGCTCGCATTAATAGCTATTGAATTTGCTACGATTAGTTTGCGTATTTGCCACATTTTATTAATGGTATTTGCCAGCAGCAGTTTTTCCAAGTGATTTTAAGCGGATTATCAACAAATTACTGTCAATGCTTTTCGCATTATTAGCTCGATTCCAATTTGTATGCTTAATCGAGACCTGTCTAATTACCAGACTAGTTTTCATATATATATTATAGTTATTCTACAATCGCGGCATGAAATTATTATTAAATATTTAATACTGCCCATGTTTTTTTCACTTGCCACTCGCCACGTTGTTCGCTTGATAAACGATGTGACAATTTAAATCTATTGGGGCAAGCTGCGTGATTAATTGGCCCCAGCCAGCAGCACATCTCTTTTTTGACATCTACCAAAACAAATACATCAACAACAACAACAACATCGACAATATCAACATATAACTGTGGCCCTGTCGATTTGGTATTAAAATATTGCACAGAGCTTTGGAAAAAAGCGCGTTAAAAATGGGATAGTTGGGAATAAGTGAATTGCAAATACACTTTAATACGTATATATATTTTGTATATTTTAAGAGTATTAAATCATTAAGATCTTCGGTAGAGAAGAAGAAAGTGTTTTGGTACAACTAGCCGAATACGTGATATGCCCAAGTGTGTACGGAAAATAAACCAACAAAATTACTTGACGTTTATTCTATTCTTGAATATATTGAGATGTATAATATTAGATATAGCAGGTTGTATTGAGTATACAAGAACTTCCTGGGTCCAACACTTCGTATACTTAATATGCTTGAGTAAACAAGAGGAGCATATAGCGGTCGACCAACTGCAACTGGTTTGGTTTGCTTTGATACTGAACAATATTGAATATCCGATGCATGTAAAAAAATCAATATTGAGAGGGATGATATCCATATCAGACGGGGTTCAACTGGTCGTATACTTAACATGCTAAGGTTGGCAGAAAGATGTGATCGACTAAAAAATATACCTGATGCCACAAATTAAATACAAATTATTGCTTGTAATAATTATTTCAATTTCAAAAAGTTGGGGAAACAGCTCAGATAAAACTGGTCGTATACGTGATATACGCAAAAATTAAGTCAGACTCAACAGGAATCATTTAAAAGACAATTAACTAATTTAAATATTAACGAAAGTTCAGGGGGAATCGTTTAAGTTAATAGGCATAGTTCAGAGTACTATTAGATAAGAATTAAAAATTAAGCTAAATTATGAATGATATACAAAAAACTGAAAGAGGAAGTATGTATATATCAGAGCTCGCAAATAACAGTCAACACTTTCAGTGTGTCAGAAAATAACAGTTATTAGCTGACAGAACGATAAAAGGGATCAGAACAAAACATTAATTTATGTTTTTTTCTCAGTAGGCTTATCAGTCAAGAAATAACATTTAATTTTGTTTCCTTATGGTTGTGTTACTCAAAAACTGTTTCGTCTGGAAAAAAAAATCGAAAGTGCCTTCTGAAAATTTAAAACGTTTTTTTTTTTGCTACAATTTTGCGTAAAATGGGTCGTGTAAAAAACATAGTTCCATTCTTTTTTTAACTAGTTATGATAGCAAATTAAATAAATCGAAATGCAACGTGTGTGGCAAAATATTAACTGGAACTCATATTAAAAATTTTAAACGTCACAAGTCTCGGTTGAAAGATCCTTTTCTGCGCTTAATTTTATCCTAACCGATAAACGTAGCTCTCTAAGTGCGGAAAATATTAATTCACTTTTAATTTTAAAGCTTAATTCTAAATAACAATTTTTAGTGTAAATAAAAATAGTTACCAAAAAAAATTATCTTGTTCTGTAGGTGTATTGCTTTTTCGGGAGTTTGTGTCGATTTTTGCGCACCTAAAACAAAAACAACTTGAAAAGACACCTTTGACTAACACTTTTGTGTTTTGCTCATTTGCTAACAGTTATTCCGGGAGCACTAGCTAAAAAGTCTTTTTTTAACTGTTATTAGTATACAGAAAGAATTTATTTTCTAAATGGAAAATACTGAGCAGAGAGCACAAACGAAAAAAAGTAAGTGTTTCTCTCAGTGAGAAATCTTCTGGGTTTTAGTTTTTTTCTGTTTTTTCAGTGAACAGATCGAAAAAGAAATAAGTGTTGACTGTTATTTGCGAGCTCTGGTATATATATTATCAAAATGTTTATTATAGCTGCCTCAAGCTCAGACCGAATGTGGAGCATGTTTAGTTGGTTAGTTGGCTAGTTAAGTTGTGATTATTTAAATGGCATCAGATGAGCCATAATGATAGCAACCAGGCACGTTTTATGGCGTTCAGTTCGCCGATTACAGTCAAATTGAGAGAGAAGGAGTTAAGCAAAAAGAGACACAAAATGTTGGCCAGAAATTAATTGCATCTGTAGTTTGGTTGCTTGGCTTCATTCTCTTTTCCCTTCTTTGCACTGCTTTTCATTTATGGCTGTAGTTATTGCAGCTGTATTCGTATTCGCATTCGTAGTTTGTGTATGGAGAAACTTTTGAAGCCGCTTATCTGGCAGTGAAACGAAGTTCAAAAAGCCCGCAAGTGTTGTGGCATTAAAAAGTTTTTAAATTTACGCAAAACGTTCGTTATGATGCGACTTAATTGTTAGCTGTTAAGATTTAAAGCACACACGCAAAAATGGAGACAAGTTGAGCAGCGACAAAGAGGGAAAAAAGTCAAAATTAAATTTAGGCTGTTCTGAAAAACACTTTTGTGCCAATTTCACAAGGGTTATCTCAGATTTTTTTTCGGAATTATAAAAATTAAAATGAGTTCTTAATTTTATGTTTACAATGCTAAAGTATTTTTTTTAATTAATGAATTTTTTGTAATAATTTCTCTGAAAAAATACGAATATGTTGCTCAGAACTCTTTCCGTTTTGCACTGCACTCTGTTGTTTTTGAATTTTTAATGCCCAGCGGCAGATGAAAAACTTTATGGTGTTTTTTTTCACTTGCTAGAAAATACAGCCAATAATAATTTTACAGCTTTCAGTTTTTTATAGTAATGACATTCCTTTTTATACTTGTTTATAAACAAATTCCTTACTATTAAAATTCAATTTGGCATTGCTTGAATTATTTATATTAAATAAGTGAATTGAAAGGTTTCTAAATTTAAATATAAAATCCAATCAAATCAATAATATTAGAATTTCCTTTGCATAATTACCTTATATTTTTGCATTTATCTATTTTTTGTTTTCTTAAAAATTCCTGTAGCATCATTGCTAAGTATCCTACAATATTTGTGAACATTTTTAAGAGTTTTATGTTTTCAGTTTCATAAGCTGCTTTATGGTTGAAGAAAAAAAGCTTTGCATGCGCTCTCTGTATGAATAATATTTGTGATAACGATGAAAGAGAACTAAGAAAAAAGAAAATGCAGTAAGCCTTAAGAAAAACAATGAACATTTTGTACATTTTATACCGTGTCAACGGTTGGGTTTCAAGTTGTTCTGTTTAAGAATGGATATTGCAGCTGCACTTAGCCATAAAGTAGCTAAGGCAAACAATATTAAAAACAAACACGCTGAGAGACCAAGCAATACACACACACACACACACACGCATACCCGGAGAGGGAAAGTAAGGCAATAAAATACTGTGAGGAGAAAAAATTGTAAAAGCGGTGAAAAATTATATATGTATTAGCTAAAAAATATGCACAGCAGGTGCTGCAAGCTGCAGACTGAAACTATCTTTGTGTGTGTGTGTGTGAATATAAGTGAGCGTGTGTGTGTGTGATGGTGTGTATTTGTGTGCTCATGAGGTGCATCCGCTTTTTGGTCTTGTAGCCGCAGCACTCAGCGCCAACAACTATACACATTAATGTTGTCCAAGTGCTATACTAAATTATGTATGTATGTATCTCTGTCTGTATGTATATGTGTGTGTATGCATGTGTGTGTCTATGCGCAAATAGTTTTTCAAAGTGCCTGGGCAAAAGCTGGCTGTAGTTTTTCTTGCCGTAGACACACAGCACCTGTAATTATGTTGAAAGTAAAATGCTTGTAAAATATTAACTGCTGCATGCCACATGCTGCAAGCCTGCACACACACACACACACACACACATGTACCTAAGCCTCGATGTGTGTGCTCAAATTTAATATTTAAAATGAGTTTGCTGTTTTTTTTTGTTGCTTCTGCAACATTTAACTAACAGCGATTTGCCTTGGCCGCAGCAAATTTGCCTCCGCTCGCGCGCCGTTCATTGAATACCATTTTCTCCCATTTTCCCATTTTCCAGCCACACATTTCCCAGCACTGGCACTCGCACTCGCACTCGTTCTCTGCAGTTTTTCATTTAGCCAGTCGGCCAACTGGTTTTGCTAATAGAAATAAAAACAAAACTGCACACAAACTAAGCCAAGCTAAATGCTCAAAGGCTTCGACTCTCTACATTCTCTCCACTCCCCTAACCACCCTCTGTGCTATGTTTTCCCTCTCTTCTCCTCCTCCTCCCTCCTGACCCCCTAAAAACAGTGCCTGCTAGCAATGAAAACAAAAAGCGATTTGCAAGTTTTCTATTGCGCATAAAAGTATGCTATGGAACATTTTTTCCCATGACGTTTTGTGCTCAACATTCTCGTTTTCTTTTTCTCGCTCGCTTACCATATTTTTGTTGTTTTTTCTTCGTTTGGTGTCGTTTTGTTTTTTCTTTTTCTTGCTTTTCATAAAACCAAACTATTAAGCCAAGTGTTAAACTCATTTAGCGCGGATTTATGCGCCCGAGTGCCCCATACAAGTTGGATGGGGTTTATGGGGATATTACGGGTCATATGTGTGTGTGTGTGTGGACCATGTGTAAGTGGAGTGTATGTGGGTGTGTGTGTGTGTGTGTGTTTGTGCGTCTGCTTTGTAAACGTGCCGTTTTCTTTTATGCGCTTTTAATAAGCCTTTTTGCCGCGCTTGTCGTTGTTTCTTTGTGCCCGCCTTTTGCCCTGCTTTTCGCATTTTTACCATTCGTGCATATGTACATACATATATACGTATATGTTTTTTCTATTAACAGCTTTGCATTCTGATTGTTGGCATTTGTGTGTCCGAGTTTATTTCATTTCATCATATTTTTTTCCGCTCTGAACTTGAAGCTTAACAAATTCGAGGGCCAGCGAATGCACTATCAAGGCTGCACTGGCTTTTGTCCTCTTATCTTATTGAATATCGCACATAATATCGTAATACGATGGTCTTAATTGAAAGTCTGCTTCTTGTTATGATTTATATATATTTAAAGTGTCCTTAATTCAGCGCTTTTACATAGTTTTATTCATTTGATTTATAAACAAAATGAATAAAGGTAGTAAATGTAACATTTTATATTATGTATAATAATATTCATTGGAAAATAATTTAAATTTTTGCTTGTAAATAATACATGTGTGCTTTTAGACCCTTTATTTAAAACGCACATTATAAAATTGTTTTTTGAATAACTGTCGAGTTTATTTATTTGGTATTAGTTTGCCTGATTCTTGAATATGCTCTCTGAAAATCTATAAATCGAAAAAATGGGACAGATTGAGACTGAAGTGTCAATATAAGAAAAACAAATGAATCCCAAAAAAAAATATAAATCTGAGCCGTTTTACAAAGTCAAAGTCATCATCATTCTAAAACTAGTACAGGGTACACTGCAAATGAGCACTCAATGCATTTCCTTAAATATGCAATTGTAAAACAATGTAAAATTCATTAAACTGCTTACATTGTAAATAGTTTGCTTAAATGTGTTTGTGTTTATATTTGATTTTGTATTTGTATTTGTATCGTCTGCCTTTGCAGAAAAGTCATTATTTGCCTGATGCCGTTACCTGATATTGTCGTATTAATTTTTGATATGTAATCTGATTTATTGGTATATTTTTGCCAGACCTTTGTGTGTGTGTGGATGTCTGTGTTTTGGTTAGCTTGACATGCCTTCCTGTTGTTGACTCACCAGCTGAAATAATAAATCCAAAACTGTTGTTGCTCTGTTTAAATTTCCAGTCGAAATGTTGTTGTGTTTCCGTCTGCTCATACGATTTTAGCATAAAGTCCCAAGTGCAAAACTCTAACATTTGAACATGTCCCAACCGAAGGCATCGTTTCATTGAAGAACCACAGTCAGGGCATTTATAAAGACAGCAACGAGGACATAGAGACAGAAAGACAGACGGGCTGATGGCCAGTGAAGTGTGTAAGGAAAAGTGCCAATCAAAGTTAATTGAAAATTCATTGAATGTTGTATATTTAAGTAAGACACATAAAATCAACCTATGTATGTGCGAGTAAAAGTACAATTCGAGTATAAAATCTCTCGTGTTGCTCTTTGACTTTAAACCTATTTGTTATTGATGTTGTTGTTGTCATCGTTACTGTTTGCAGTTTAGCTTACAATGTAAACATTTTTGATCATGACATAAATAACTCAAGAGAGAGAGAGAGAGAGAGAGAGAGCGAGAGAGCGAAAGACAGAGAGAAATAGAGAGAAACTGATGGGCGAACTGAATAAATTAGTAAAGATTGTCATGAATTAACATTATTCCACATTTTGTCTCACATTTAAAAACACAACCTGACATACTAGTATTTATTAAACTATAATTACAAAAAGTCCTTTTTCAATTTTTAGCTTATTATTCATTATTTCACGTTTGCTTTTATTATTGTTAGCTTTGGCTTTAAATTAATATTTTTAATTTCTGTTTAAATATTCCAAGTAAATTTGACTGATAAGATATTAATATAAAAATGAGTTTAGTCAGGAAACTTTATTTGCCATAATATTTTATGGGATTTAATTAATTAAACTAAATTATTTAACTAAAACTCATATTTAAATGCATGCAATATATTTAATAATTAAATTTCATCAATTAAATATTATAATAATCAGGGATTAAAACCGAAACGAATATCGGTTTCAGTTACGGTTTCGGTTATGTTCAGATTTAGGTTTTCGGTTATAGGTTACGCAAAATCTTTGAATAAAGGTTTCGTAACGGTGAACCGGTTTTCGTATGTTTCGGTTTTGAAATACCGGTATGGTTTCAGTTCACAAAAAAAAAAATTTCTATTGAAAAATATAATTATATTATCAATATAATAGTAATTAAAAAGGCATAACTTTCTTAATGTTTCATTCACACATTTATTTCACATATGGGCATTTCCAAACTCGCGCACGGGACATTCGTACACATTCAAAGTAAAAAAACTGTAAAAAGGAAACGGTTTTTTTTTCTGATGAAGGGCTTAACATATAGCATTTGATTAGCTCTTTCATTGGTGCAAAGATTGATTTTGGGTAAATTTTAATTTTCAAGATAATAGAAAAAATTAAGTGATTCGCACGGGACTCGAAATGGAAGTGACTTGTGAGGTCAACCAATTCAAACGCAAAATTTAACCAAATCCAGAGGCAATATTTTAATGCAACTAATTTTAGACTCTTGTGCATTGATGCCTCTTAAAAATGGTTATGATTTTTTTCAAAGATGACTTGCACTTTTTTTTTAATTCAATTTGACGTAAATTCGCACGGGACATCGCGCACGGGACATTTTTTACCATCACTATTTTTATGTTCTTTCTGTCTCTCTATTTTTAAAGTATATATCAAAACAGCCCGAAAAACATATTTGAATTAAACTTTCAATATATTTCTTTGAATTAAAATGATTCATGGTTCAATTTTACTGTCCTACTTAGTGTAATCGTTAAAATACAAATGGTCCATTTTGGAAGTCAATTTTTAAGAAAATTGACATAAATATGGAAAAGTGAATTTATTCCAATGTAGTATCTATATGTTCATCCTATTGAATTTCTTCTAGCGGATATTGCTTAAATAAATAACTTAAGTACATTTCTGGAAGAAAATTTCAAAAGATGTGAATTTTTGATCAATATTACGTTTTTGGCCGCGGTGGACCTTTATGTGGAAATGCCCATATAAAAAAAATAAAATCAAAAATAAAATACAAAACTAATAACAAAATATCAGAGATAGCAAACAAGATTTATGAGTCGGAATATATAAAAACAGTTCAAAGTTTTTTTGTTTTAAGATATTTTTAACTTGTTTTTTAAATTTTAATAACAAAAATTAATAATAAAACATGCGTTTAAAATTGTATTTTAAAGTTATACCATAACTCTTATTTGCAATTTTTAAAATATCAATTAAAAATAAAACTTTTTTTCAATTTTTATTATAAAAATTTTAAATAAACATTTATTTTAAGATGTATGAAAAACCGAAATTAACCCTTATAAATGAAACGGTTACTAAACGGTTATTTTGGTTTACAGAGTTTCGGTTTAAAGGTTTCGGTCAGATACAAATTTTTTTTTTCGGTTACGGTTTCGGTTACGGTTTCAAATTTCAATCGGTTTTTACCGGTTAAAGGTTACGGTTTCGGTTAGGGTTTTAATCCCTGATAATAATTATATAGCACAATTTTCATAGCAGAGAAATTTGTTAATAAAAAATAATATAATAATATAATAATCAATTATAGCCCTGTAATATTTATTTATATTTCTTAACTTTTTCTGAGCATTAAGATTAAAATATTTTTTTATAAGAATAACAAAAAACTTATTAATAATAAAAGAAAGAGTGCTTATGCTGAATGTAAAATATTATTAAGGGGCTTTAACTACATTTGAATAAAGTTAATAGTTGAGGAATCATTGTGAATTATGAATATGCTATCATTATAAAAGTTTAGGTACTGACCAATCAGCTGCAACATGAGTAATGAATCAATCAGATATGTGTGTGTGTGTGTACACTGTACAGTGTTGCTTGATGTATTCATTTACTACCACAATTGCCTTCGCAATCGTCATCGTAACAGCAGCTGCTTTAAAGTTCAATTCACAAGTTGGCAAAAAGTATAAAAAGTGCCATCATTAATGTTTACATATTACGTATACGTATTGCGTGTGGAACGTGTTACGGCCATCGATATGGGATTGCACATTGCGACACATTTTGGCATACAATGTTCGGTTGAGAGCTCTTACACTTAAAATCGCAGTTTGTAATGTGATTCGCATTTTGCACTTGCAGTGAAATCTGTAAAAATGTGTTTTCTTTTATTTGCCATTTCCGCTGCAGAGCCACAAATTGAACTGCAAATACTCGAAGGAGAAGGAATGGCAATGGCAAGAAGAAAGCGTAGGCTGCAGCTGATGTGGCTCAGCTCCCACTGAATTTGAGGGAGTGTGGTTAACAACCCACCCAACCAACCACTGTCATTTGCATTGCGCTCTCAAGTTGGCAGCTCTGGCTACATTTACAGTTTGCAGCGGCAAGCGTAGCCGCTAAAAGTGTTTACCTTTTACTTAAGAAATTACACTTGAGCAAACAGAATTTGCGTGCGCCGTGTGGTGCGGTGGGTGCACTGTGGTTCGCTGTGGTTGACGGCCCCCAAGCGACGGAAGTCCAAGTGGCTGTGTAAATTTTTTAGCTAGAAATCGCAAGAAATCAAACGCAACATCCGGCCTGAAAGTACTGCAAACGACCAGAGTCCCGAGTCCCTTTCGGAATCTCCCACAGAGTCCTGTTCCTGATTCCTGCGCCGTTTGTCGACTTTTGCCTACAAATTGAAAAGTTTTCTTGCCATTCGGATTATTTGGTTTTGTTTGAAGTGTGTGTGCTGAATCAGACGTCTGTATGGGTGTACAAGTGTGTGTATTGCTGTATATATATACTATATATTTAATGTTGACTTTTGTACGCTAATAGCTAAAAGCGTGCCTAGCTCCGGTCAGGGCCATTGTGGTTCAAAGAAACTTTTACAAAGTTCGCACTGTAGATAATTTGTGGGTCTGAAAGTTTTTAATAAGAGGTCAATGATTTACATTTGCTGACCGAAATTTTGAAATTTGTAAGCTGCTGCGGTCGAAATCTTGCACAGAAATCCATTTACTGATTGTCGGTTAACGTGGCGTATGCGCAATATCGCTTACAAGCTTAAATTCAAATAAAATAAATTCCGTTTTTCATGAATTCGCAATCGATTTAAGCTGGGGCATCTTTAGGCAGTGCCTGGTCATATATTTGGTTGATCCTTTTTGCTTATCACTAAAGTACTGGCCAATTTCCGCAAACACTTAATATTGAGTCTCCCAAGGGACTCATTGTGTCAACTGTTCGGCTCGTAAACGGGTTTTTATAATGCCCAGCCTATTGATTGGCCACGGGTCAGGCCAAAAATAAATGTGCACACTCAATATTTATGACCATTTAAACCGCAAACAATTGAAGCTTAAAAGCCAAACAATGAAATTTAGAACTTCCAATTAGAAGTTGACCAGAACGAG
This sequence comes from Drosophila subquinaria, assembly GCA_037043405.1. NCBI lineage: Eukaryota > Metazoa > Arthropoda > Insecta > Diptera > Drosophilidae > Drosophila > Drosophila subquinaria. The sequence continues at coordinate 21,918 of JBAMBL010002813.1, forward strand.
TAACAAGAATCATAAAAGAATGTTTATGGCAACACAAAAGGCGATTCGTGTTCTCGACAACGAACTGTGGCCAAAACGACAACAATAACAAGCTCATAAAACTTGTGCTCACCTGCCAAGGCAGAAACCAATAAGCAGCCATAAAGGCCACAGCAACGGGAAGCAGTTAAAAGCGAGTACAGAGAGAGAACAAAGTCAAAGCAAGAAAAACTGATTGAGCTCTGATTCCATTTGATAACTACGCATATGTCTGTATTTGAGTGAGTGTGTGTGTAGGTGTGTATGTGTAAGTGTGTGCAAGCCGCAAATTGTTATTTTGGGCACCAATTGCGAGCTGGTCAAAGCGAAAAGTGTCACTGAGGGAACGGCAACGGGAGAGGGAGAAGTGGCTGAAAAACCAAAGCCATTACATTCAAATCAGACAGTGCAGTTAGTTAGTGTCCATTGTGCCCAGTGCACAGTGACAAAAGTCCAAAAGTGCATATAACTAAAAGCATCTACGTAAACAAAATAATACCCTGTCATTTTCGGTAGAGAAAAATAAGCAAATGGAATGATTTTTATAATTCTAGCTGGGAATTATAATCACGGCTGTAAAACAATATTTAATTTGTTATTTTAAGTATTTCCACTTGAACAAATTCATAAAAATATAGTAAAGCCTACAAAAAATATTATATCTCATAACGTGATCATTGATCATGATTAAGAAATATTTTTAAGTTCTGTTAAAACACTTGATTGACCAATTTTTTTATAGTATTAATTATGGTTTCTATTAGGCATTAAAAAAACAAATTTATTTTATGTTTTTTCTTCAAACTAAATAAAATATATAATTTATTTCCCTTTCTTAAATTGTTTTCTTTTATTCATTAATGTCCATTTGTTGTTGCTGAAAAAATTTGTGGCTACGTTTATTTAAAGCCTATATACAAATGGAAAATGTCTATTAAAGTCAAGTCCTGTCGAATTAATTATTATTTTCATATTTATTTAACTTAATTAATTGTGAATATACCCCATTGCTACCTGCATCTAAAGGGCACACAAACAGGCAATGTATCGCCCACACATACACGCACACACAGAGAAAGAGAGAGAGCAGGAGGGAGATAGAGACACCTACCACCTACATCACGCATACGCAGCGTGGGCACAGTTTATGGCCACAGAACTGTGTGTGTGGGCTGACTGAAAGCCTTTATAGCTACATTTTATTGATGCACTTTGAGGATGAGCTCCAGCCTGAGCCTCAGTTTGTGACCGAGTCCCAACCGAATCCGAATCCGAATTCGAACATGAGACTGAGCCTGGGCTCAGAGACTGCAGCTGAAATTGTCGCAATTGTCAGTGTTGTCAGGCTGCAGGGTGCTGTTAATGCATGTAGATGATACTCCTTCTGTTCTCTATCCTTTCTCTTCTCTCCTCTCTCCTTTGTCCTCTCTTCATCTGTTGTCTGTGCAATGCATTTTGCAGTCTGCTTGAAAATTAAGTTGAATTTTTGTTATTTTGCATGCCAGACGGACGGACGGACAGACGGACGTTACCATTCGATCCGCTCGAGCGGCACACAGTTCAATTATAAACTGCCAGCAAATGTTGTTGTTTGCTTTAGTCAATTGTCCTTGTTTTGTTGTTGTTGTTGCCTCGCATTGTTTGTTGGTTTGTTCGGCTCCAGTGCATTGTTTGGCATTTAGTTTTGTGTTTTTGTTGTGGCTTGTCTTTAAAGAGAGAGACCCTTAGCCAAATACGTGTTCGCATGCTCAAAGTGAATTGAAGTCCCCCAAGCGAAGAAGACTGCAAAAAGGGCAAGACAGAAAATGCTGAGCCAATCTGCCCATTGGCAACCGGAAATGCAAATTGTCGTGAGTGCGCATGTTGTTACAAATTCAAAATGGCGCTGCTTCAGATGCTCTAACTAACCATTCCCTGTCAAAACGAGTTGCATGCCACAGCAACAGCAACAACAACTAAAACAACAACTTGCATAAAAAGCTACTCACATGACAAGCAACTGCGGCAATTTCTTCACATTCTTCTTCTTGGCCTTCTTGTTGCCGCACTTTTAGCTGCGGGCATTGTAAAATTAGATAGTTTTGCATAGCGTTTCTTGACAACGAGCAATTCTCGGATCCTTTTTAGTCTAGTCAGCATCCTGCCAAGTCTTCTTATTATTATTTGCATTAGGCAATAAGAACTGTATTTCGATGAAGCTCATATTCAGATAAATTTCTAATTATATTCAGTGAAGTGTTTTAAGATGAATACAAAAAAAATAAGAATATTTTATTGAGATATTAAAGGAGTTAACCACAATCTATTATATTAATAAATATTGTTTTTATTTAAATCTTTAATATTACATTTTGATATGCTAATTTAAATTTTGACAATATTATTTTTCCTACAACTTTATCTAACTCTTGTGCAGCTTGTGGTGTTACTTAATCTTTTTGAGACTTAGAGAGAAAAAAGAAAAAGCACAAAAAAAGAGAGACATTTTTTTAATCACAACACTTTTTAAAAGGTATAAATTCTTAAAATTTTCAGAGACCCACAGAGTCTGCCGCGAATTTTTTGAGCTGATAACAAAATACAAAGCTCAATGATTTTTATACCCATTAATCGTTGAGTATAAGGGTCTATTGTTTGTGGTCGAATTATCGACCACAAAAAAATAAATATTTTCTTGATCAGAATGAACAGCCCTGTCGATTACTTGTCTGTCTGAGCAGTAATTCTAATACCGATGTACTTTGAAATTATAGATAATATTAATGTAAGTGTATTTGTATTGTGTATAGGGTATTTCACAGTTGAGAACTCGAGTATAAGGTTTTTACTTGCTTATCTTAAATAAGAATTTAAGAGATTTTTTATTTATGTTATTCGTAAGAATGCTTTAACGTACAACAAAATAAGTAATCGACTTAATTGTATTTTTGCTTAAAATGATTACATTTCAACCATACCTGTTAAATTTCGATTAGAATTACTAATCAATTAGATTATTTATTAGAAATAATCGTAATGATTATATAATTCACTGTTGAAAAATTTGTGATAATCTAATGATTACGATTAGAAAAAATCCAAAAAAAATCTAGAATTATTACGATTATTCAAAAATAATCAGAGAAAAATCAGAAATAATATTTAACAGGTATGATTTCAACATGATTATGTTTAAGGTGATTTCAGTTTAGTTTGAGGTCTAATCCAGAGTGGTTGCGTTTCGGTCTACACAAAATCCAAGTGTTGATAAAATTTTTAGTTGAATCAAATAATTATATTTCCCATCTGCATCTGTTCATCAATTAAAGCTTTAGAAACCCCAAATTTGATTGATACAGTTGAATAAGGGAAAGAATAAGCCAATGAACAAACAACAAATAATTTATATAGCTCTATTCATTCAATGTGTTTTAAATTCTATAATTTTTACCACTTAAATTTTGGAAAGCCCGCAGAATTCGCAGATGTTTGTTTGACTGATAAGGAAAAACACAGCTCGATGATTCTTATACCCTTTACTAATAGAGCACAAGGGTAAATTGTATTCAAAACAATGTATGTAATAGGGTATATAAGTCATTGCTGTTTCTATAATATGTATATATTTTTGATAAGCATCAACAGTATTTAATATAGAACCCTCTTTTTGTCGTCTGTTCCCTACTTCATCTTTTTAAGATTAGTAGAAGATTTTATATGAACGGATTTTAAATTAATGATTATGTTTAAAGGGTATCTCAAAGTCGGGGAATCGTTAAATGGTGTTTAAAAATATAATTGAGCTAAATATTATTAGGGAATTTCACAAATCAAACTTTTAAGATTTTGATTTTGATTATTTGTGTGTAAATACAAAATTTATTTTTGTTTACGCTTTCAATGTTTCCATATTCAGCAAATGATTATGTTCAAAAATAGTCGATTTCAGTCCAATTTGAGGTTTAGCCCAGTGTGGTTGCTTTTTGGTCTACATAAAATCTAAGTATAAGTGAAATGTTTCAAAGAAAGTTTAAATTTCTATTACTCATCTGCATCTGTTCATCAATTAGAGCTGAAGAAATACCCGATTGTGATTATTTTGATACAGTCGATTTAACTTACAGTGACAAACTAGCAAATGGCTCTTACATATATGAAGGAGCTATGATTCCCCCTGATCAAATCGGAACTTACAACTATAAGATATTTTTTGAGGGAACAATTACAAGAGTCGGGGATCACTTAAGGGGATGTGTGTGTAAATTTAAACCCTGCATTCGATACTGTTGTCATCGATATCGACTCGATGCGTCTGATGAAAGCAAATGCACAAAAGAATTCAACGATGATCAAGTAAATATAACACTTATGGATGGAACAGAACAGGAAAGAAACATAAGGGATCAGTTTGTGATACAACCAGGGATAAAGATACAATGTAGTAAGGATATTCACTTAGTGTCCTATACCATAACCGAAGATTGGAAACTGTTTGAGGTGAGACAAAGCTACGTAGTTGATTATTAATTAATACTTATATTTATCTAAATGTATCTAGAATGGTACTCTGTATCGATCGAATGATGATGTGTATCTCTCGAAACGAGACTATTGCATACAGCCAAAAGAGTTGGCCAATCTGGGTTACAACTACATGCTGTTGGAATCAAATTGCTTTAAAAATTTCAACTTACTCTATGGTAAAAGTTTTTTTTTTTTTTTATTAAAGATTAATCTATATTTTAATGCTTTATTCCTTAGTGGGTGCTGCGTCTATTTTGTTTGTGATGCTGGCCATATGTATAAATGGGGTAGAAGAACAGCTCGTTTATGGCAAGTGTTGTCTGTGTTATTTGATTTGCTGTTCGGTTAGTCTACTGATAAATAGACTCATTGACAACGATCAGTTTCTTCTGGGAGTTCCCTGTTATATTGTGGGTAAGTATTTGTATGTCTTTGCATTATATTTACTGAAGTAATCCATTTTATTTTAGCCTATTTAAGCTACTTCTTCACAATTTCCACCCATTTGTGGATTGCCGTTATGGGTTTCGTTTTTTGGCGACTTTTTGTAGCTGACAAGTTTGATACTATTCAAACTAATAATCCATCCCGGTTTTTAAAATACAGACTATTTGTTTGGGGAATGGCGTCTGGTCTTCTCCTAATAACAATTCTGACAGATCATCTGCTCGACAATCTTGATATCGATTCCAGTTGGAAAGTTGGCTTTGCCTACTACGATTGCGGTCTTAAAAGTATAGTAAATCTAAATAAAAACTCTAGCAATTACTTAAGTGTTTTTACATTATATCTTTGCAGTGTCTGATTGGTCGAAGTTTATCTATGTGTTTGCTCCTGCGACCTTAATGTTTCTCATAAAAACAACATTCATGATTGCAACTGTTCGGCATGTTCACATGAAAAATCAAAAGTATCGCAAACATCTCAGAGAAATGAGACAGGATAACATCAAAAATATTAAAATGTACGTATGAATTTAGTTTTTCTTAAAGTAATTCTAAATTTTTAATGTTTTTTTCTTCTATATTAGTTTTACCTTCTTCTTACGAATCTTAACAACCGAAGTTTTAAATTGGATCACAGGACTTTGCTACCTTCTTTACAATTTGACAATTTTCAAATATCTCTACATCATCTTGATCTCTTTTAATCTGATTTATTGCATTCTCATCTTTACCGTAACCGTTACTAGGAAGGATGTCCGACAGTTACTTTTTCGCCGATAAATTCTACATTTATGTAATTATTTATATAATTCAATATAATCTCTAACCCGTAAATAGTTAAGAAATACTTAATTTAACTCTTGTGTTCACATTTTGTTAACAATTAATTTGCTTAAATGCGTAACATATTTTTTAAATGGAGATACTATAAAATAGTATAGTAAAATAGCAATACCATAGTAAAATAGTAATAGTATAGTAATCAAAAAATTACAATTTTTTAAAAATTTTTAAAGCAAACAAAAAATAATCTACTTTTTTTTAAATATTTTTTGTAATACTATACTTTGACAAAGTTCCATTTTACAACATTTTATACTCTGAAGTTTGGTGTTGTCTGGTGAGCTGTCTTGGCTTAAAGTGCCAAGGCTGCGTCTGCTGTTGCCACTTATTTTGTTTGGCCTTCTCTGCAGTCCTGCGTTGACTTTATGTGTTGCCACTGAGACACTTGGCACTTTCTTAGTGTGGTTAATGAAACCAGCTGCATTTCTGTGAACTCGTATTTATATACTGCAATTTTTTGTGCAGCTTGCCATTTGTAAAACTTGGCAATTATTTTGTTGTGGCTGCGCGCAGAAAGTGGACAGTAATTATAAGGCCATTAGCAATGCTTTATAATGGGGGCAGTGGGCGTGGCAGAGCAGGGCAGAGACGCAGTGCCACAATGCGTGGTTATTGTGTAAATGCATTAAGCGTAATGTTAAGCAGAAATTAAACAAGTGGCCACGCTCAGCAATTGCCACTCGAATTTGTTGCCACAAAGTGGCCAACAGATTGAAGCTGAATTGGAGAGCAAGTGCTAAGGGGTTAATGTGAAAGGAGTACTTCAAATAAATTTAATATATACCTTAAATTTACTCAATATTTAGAGATAATCTATCTGACGGTTGAATATTTTAAGTCAGTTCACTCTTTAAACAATTTAATGTACATAAAACTGAATTCATAATATTATACTTTATCACATGAAATCAAATTGAAGCTCATAACTTTTGCTTCACAATTTCAAAGTAATGTGTTCAATCTTTCTCCTCTCTCCCATCTTGGATAAACTTTATTACTCTGATGTTTTACAAGTTATTTCTATCTTACAAAATTTAGTTTGCAATTTCCTAACACTAAACATTCCCATCTAGCTCAAGGTCATGTGTAACATTTGTGCATTAAATTTAATGTGACATTAAAAATGCCATAAAGAGCGCTAAAGCAAATATGCAAATTCAGCAAGAGTGGGAGATAGAAATAGAATGAAAGGGGATATGGAGATGGAGAGACAGTGAAACGAGTACAACATGTTGGTAATCATTATCAAAAGAAATGGCTGCAGTTTCTGTGAGCATAAAAATCACTCCAATGACAGTGCTCACATTTGCTCGATGTGTGTGCTCGGGCTGCCAGGGTTGCCAGGGTTTTTTTTTTTTGTTGGGATGCCTGGTTGCTCTGGACGACCCGCAGATAGACTTACACTAACACAAAGCAGAACCCAACCGACCGTAATTGCCGCATTAAGCAAATAACGAGTTGTACATACCATTATAGCTGCTTACCGCTCGGTAATTGTCATCAAATTTCGTCAAGTGTTTGGCTCTAACCCTAAAAAAAAGAACCTAACGAAGGGGAACTACACAAAACCTGTGTGCCGAACTAAACCCGTTACGTTATCTTGGCTATATTTAGTTTTATCTGGGCTAAAGTTTTGTTTGGCCCTATTAAATAACAAGCAAATTGAGTTAGCACAAAAAGTAGTTGAAGTCAACCTTTATTTTATTTCCAACACCTGAAAGTAAGCAATTAGATATTTTCTTAATGGAGCTTCAGTGTTATCTTTATTAAGTTACCGCCTTCAAAGTACGCTGTAAGATTAATTCCTTATTTACTTGTACATATGTACTTAACATAAGTGTGCAATGATAAATTACATACATATTTGGAAGCTTGCTCCTTGTGTTATTTATTTGACTTATTTTAAGGCTTTTTCTATTTTTGTGTTCTCTGAATAAACTTTAATTGCTTTCAAATATTAAAAATATTTTTTGACATATTAGATTACTATTTAAATTTTTACTGAAAATAAAATTAATTTTTTCATTGAATATTAAGGCATAAATAAAATTGGAATGCTTTATTTTTGTGAATAAAAATAAAAAATTATTAAGATGCTGATATCTAAATTATATTTAATATTTGTATATTTTAAATATATTTTTATGTGAAATTTTTGACATTTCACTAACACCAACAATAATAAATTTAACAAACTACCTTCAGCAATATATTTAGTTAATCCGGCACCTAAAAGTATGCAACAAGAAATTTCGTATCAATATAACTAGCAGCAAGCTGAAAAGTAACATAGATGAACTGTTCGTAAATAACTTTCTAGTTCCATAACAATTTGTCATGCATTTCTACATAATATTTTTTTCTGTGCACTCCATTAGTATATCCCCCATACCACGATTTGCTACAGGGTATAAACAACTTGGGATAAACACACAACTTAATATGATATTGGGTGAAATTTATGTGCTTATCAGCAAATTGTGGCGTTCGTTGTCTTGAGCATACTCACGAGCGAGCTGACTCGGTCTTTTAGACAATTTTGCCGTTTGTTTTGTTGGCTAATTAAACCAAACCCATTTCATGTAGCGCTGCTGGAAAGATAAACGTGGCGCTATCAAAGCAACGTCGAGGATTGGGGGGGAGGTAAGAAAGAAAACTTGACTTTTTTAATGTGCAAAAGTTTTGTGTGTGTAATAAATATGAAGCACAACGTTACCAAGTTGCACTGTCCAATAGAGTGAGAGGGGAGGGAGAGAGTGGAGAGGGAGAGTGACACACACAGAAGAGGGCGGAATGCTGCGGGCAGCCTGGTTTCCGTTTCCGCTTCGGTTTCCGTTGCCATTTCCGTTGACTGTGACAGCAATATAAAAAATAAAAAATAACGTCCACTGCCAAAGTTTGTTTTACTGCTTGAAATCGGACGCTTTTCTCTATAGGATGTTGTAGATGCTGTATTTGCTGTTGTTGCTGTAGTTGCTGCCTCAATTGCAATTGCATTTGAGCTTTGATTTGTGCTCTGTTTGCCTTCTGTTGCTGGTTCTGATTCTGGTTCTGGACCTGGCCCTGGCATCAGTTACGCCTTTGGCATGCATGCAAATGTCCAAGTCAGTCAACCTTAAATACATTTCCATTGCTTCGTCGAAACTTTCAATGTGTGCTGTGCCTCATTGAACCTGCAGCTCAATCAAATTTGTCGCTTCGACTTGTTAGCCCGGCCAAAGCCAAAAGAAGGATCTTTAAGGCTACACTTTAATAGTTATCCCAGGCGCTGACACAAGGCTGGTCTCCAGCTTGATTTATGCATCAGCCCAGGACGCAAAAATAACACAGTCAAGTGCATGGCAAACACTTGGCCCAACTCTAGCTCTTGGCTTTTTGTATAATTTTTCACATAGGCAGCAGCACAAATGCATAAAAAGCCAGACAGCTGAGCATAAAATATTGTTGTTATATGAAAAGCAGTCTCTGCCCAGTCTACCCTCGGCTACAAAATGCACAAAGGGAACGAAAACGCCAAGCAGCTGCATTGCTGCTGCCTCTTTCTCATTCTCTGTCTGCTTCTCCTTCTCAGTCTCATTCTCTTTCTCTGCTCTCTGTCCAGTGTCTGGCGCGTTGCTTTGTGTGTCCATTGAATGCATGAAAAATGAACTGAGCCCCAAAACTGCTTGGCAAGTGTCGTTGTCGTTGGCAGCCCGTTAGGCTGCGTTTTGCGCAGTCATTGCACATGGCCAAAACGCAAAAGTTACGTATACGCAATGTTCGCCAGCGTAGACAAACCACAACTCAACTCAACTTTCTTAACTGGCCAAGTGGCTGTAAATGCTTGATAAGAAACAACTATTGATGGTTTGTTTAACTTGCGTACACAAAACGAAAGCATAATGTAATGTAATAGCTTCAACTTGCACTCCATTTCTCAAAATAATAAGACTAGCATAGAGTTTTTTATGGCTAAGATAGGAATAGATAGATACTCGGGATGTATTTTTTATAATTTATATTACAATGTAATATGAGTTTACATCTTTTATTTTTAAGAATTTTATTTATTATATTGTTTAAAATATTTTGAAATAAATAATTTTAACTTAAATCTGTTAACACTGTATTACTTATTAAATAAAAATTCTTAAATTCCATTTTAAATTTGCTAATAAGTACAATTTGCAATATATAACAATCTTGTATGCGCAATTTCTCTTTTTTTTAATTGTACACTCTTTTTTTTACTATAACAACTATTGTAAGTCAAGTCTTTAAATTAAAAAAAAAATTGGGAAAGGTCATCTAAATTCCGTTTGAATAATGCATAACTTTCCTTGACCCATTTAGTACCCATTGAAATATTCGAATTCAAAAAAGTCAACTTTCAAAACTTTTTCCTCGATTTAAAAAAAAAAAATGTTGGGAAGCAAAAACATTTCTTAAACAATTTTAGGAGTGACTGGCAAAAAAGTTTTCAAAAATATTTTTGCTAAATATTTTTTATAATGTTTTGAAAATTGCTCTAAAAGGCTCTTATTGTATGAAAATAAGTGCCTTTTAAGCAATTTTCAAAAAATTGTAAAAAATATTAGCGAAAAGATTTTTTTAAATTAAAACAAGTACAATTTACAATATAAATATAGCAATATTATATGCGCATTTTCTATTTTTTTTAAATATTTTCAAACAAATAAAAAATAAACTTACTTAATTTGCTTATACTGAAAGTCATTTCACGTTTTAACTGCTTTATTTTCTATATAATTCAATTTAGAATGTAAATATATTTCATTTGTATTTGATTAGAGTTCTGTTTGTTCTGGCTTTCAAATCCAGCAAAACAATTTTTGTTGCACGATAAATGGGCATTTGAGGCGTGAAATTTAATATAGTTGTTTTGCCCGGGGGCGTTGTTGCAGTTGCCGGCTGTCGGCTGTCTGCTGTCGGTTGTCGGTTGCCGTTTGCTAAACCAGCTAACGTGGCAGGTAAAGGTAAAGGTAAAGCTAATGCCTCAACCTGCGCCAAATTGACACGCGCCACTATTTAATGCCGGCGCAATGAGCTCATTGTTATGGCGGCGCCTCCAAATGAGCGGCATAACTCAATAAAAGCCATTGTTGTTGACGCTGCCAGTGGCAAGGATGTTTGGCTGTTTGGATGTTTGGATGATGGCTGCCAGTTTGATATCCAGGCAACCGTGCACATATTAAATAAGCAATATAAACAGTCGAGGCTGCTGAAAAGGTAACCAACTGATTGGGTGGCATGTGGCGGGCAGGGGGCGTGGCAGGGCGGTTTGCCGCAACATAAATTACGGCCAACGCTCGGCTGCCTCATCAGTCAAGCGTCGCGTAGTTTGTTGCGCGTTTTATTAGCTGTGCGCGGTGACGGCATAATTTTCAGCAAACAGCTTAAAAATTTGCATGCACACAAATACAAACACACCTACACACACACACACATACATCTGTACATTCATTCACACATACATATGTGCGCTGACATTTAAAATTACCAAGAGGAGGCGAGAAAAGGGAGAAGGCAACGTCTGTCGCCTAATTGAAACTATGTGGCTGCTTAAATTGAGACAATTAGAGCCAACAGCCGACAAGTCCTCGTACTCCTCTTCTTCTTCCTCCACAACAACAACAACATTAACATGAAAAACAATTTGATTGCCAGCTCGCTGCATATTTTTCAATTTACATTTCATTTCATTTCATTTCATTTGGAGCTCTGCCTGAACATACATATGTGTTTGAGTTTCGCTTCTACTTCCCTAGAAATTAACTAGCTGACAAGTAGTTGTTGTTGTCGCAAGAATAAATATAGCAGCTAGCAACAAATTGGCAAAGTTGCACAGTCGAGTCAAGTTAAAATTAAATGCCAGTCTATATATAGATTAATCAACTATCAAAGCATGCAGTGATAACTATTAAAGTAACGGTATTCTAATCAAACTCAGCGGATGTTTGTGAGTAGAAATATAACTGAGGACGGATGTCCGCGCTAACGACGAAAACAGACCCCAAAAAAGGCTTCGGAAATTTTAACAACAATTTTTTTATTAGTGAAAACTATAAAAATTTAATATAAAATTAATGCTATATAATCAGAAAATGGCATTCCGATTAAAAATAAGTTTTGTTTTGATAAAGCTATGAAAGTTAGAAGTTTAACTATGGAGTTGGCTGAACTTTTACAAGTCAAAATATTTGTTCATTAGGTTAGGCGTGGATTTTTTATATATAGTATATAGCATAAGTTACAGTTATAGAAAGTTATAGAGAGAACTTAAATATACTTAAAGAAACATGCCCAAATATATATATCATCATAAGTTCAAGTCTTGTAGAGAACTCTTAGCTTTCGCTGAGACGTTTGTGATTTTTTTTTTTTTTTGGTGAATGTGAAACATAAACTTGGCCTCAAAAGCAGCAAAGCTGAACGCCTTTGGTGTATATAGTATATAGTTTATAACTTGTATAGTATAAAAGTAAATACGTAAAGACCTAACATAGAGATGGTACAATAGATGTAAAGTCTTTGTTCTAGACTTGACTATTTTTCCCAGTTCTGTGGTGCTCTGCGGAGAATAAATTTAAGTCAAATATAAAAAATAAAAATAAATAATATTAAATGGAATATGTTCAAAATTCTTAATTAACAACGGTCTCTGAATAGAATTCTTAAGGAGATACTCCTCGGTAGAGTAAGTTCAATTAATAAGAATTAAATAACGAAAACTAAGAATGAAAATTAAATATTATTTGAAGTCTAATCATAATTGGAATAAGTTTTCAAATCTTAATTTAATACGGTCCCTGATACGAATTTTTTAAGAGATATTCCTCTGTAGAGCAAGTTAAATTAGTTAGAATTAAATACCGAACATAAAGAATTCAATTGAAATCTTGTTTATAAAAAAATAAAAAGTGAAAAAATTTTGCTATTCTTAATTTAAAACGGTCTCTGTTAAGAACAAACAAATTAGAATTAAGTACCGAGGATACAGAATTTTGATAAAATGTTATTTTAAAAGGATATCTGCCTAAAATTCTTATAGAGCC
>JBAMBL010002814.1:0-33530 GCA_037043405.1 Drosophila subquinaria
AACATCAATATGTACCTACAGATAGTTGAGAAGATAGCAATGTCATCGATAAGATAGACGACACACCTTCGTTCAGTCGCTCGTTGTACGTTAAGCTGTTAACACCTCATGCTTGTTTACTGTGGACGCCAGTCTACGCTGGTGACGAAAGCACTCATTTGATCAACAAAAAATGTGCAACGCATTTAAATATTTTGTTTACTTGGCCGTATGCTTCAGCTACATTTTTGGATTACCAGCGGACGAATGGCATTTACAATGTTTGTAAAATATTTATTAAAGATTTTGTACGTTTGATAATTGAAGTCATTTCACTTACAGTTATTAATTGCACGGAACTTAACGAATGTCCCGATAACTCGATATGTACCAGAGTTGGCGCCATTTTAAAGTGCGTTTGTTGGCAGGGACACATTCAGCATCCGGACTGGAATGCAGATGACATCGAAAACAACGAGGTGGAATACTGCGCCAGGGGGGCAGCAAACAAAACAACAATTTACAATCGCCTACCTGCAAAACGGGAAAACCTCGCGGTTGCCATTCTACTGATATTGTTTGGAGTGATTGTCGTCACACTTATACTTTACTGCATGGTTGTTCTTCGTCCAATAAACCGCACAAAGGCGGCATATCGTCGCATTCGATTGCGTCGTAACAATCATCGCCGACTTGAAGAGTTTGACGATATTGATATGAGTTTTCGAGATTCGCGCAGCGTGGAGAATCTTACCTGATCTTGTGATACTTAAGTTCAAAGACTGTAAAATAACAAATAAATTGTACTTGAAATAAAAAAAATCAATTTTGATTGATTGATTAGTTAGAATGCCGATAAAAGTAACCTGCTCGATAGGTGCAATTTTCGATATCGATATCGATGACGGGCATATCGTGCACACCGGCTGATGAACGCGTTTCATTTCATTTGTTTACCAAAAATTAAATTAATGCACTGAATTTTTCATAAACTTTGGCTGATTCAACCCGCAAAATGACATCTATTATTAAATTGCACACGATATCGGGTGCCATGGATGAGTCGCCGCCGTGTTATATACTACAAATAGACGATGTGCGAATATTGTTGGATTGCGGCTGGGACGAGAAATTCGATCCGAATTTCATAAAGGAGCTGAAAAGGTAAACATTAATAAAGTGTGATTAAATATATTAATGTATACCGTACGCAGGCAAGTGCATACGCTGGATGCGGTGCTGCTGTCGCACCCGGATGCATATCATCTGGGCGCACTGCCGTATCTCGTGGGCAAGTTGGGACTCAACTGTCCCATTTACGCCACGATTCCCGTCTTCAAAATGGGCCAGATGTTCATGTACGATCTGTACATGTCGCACTTTAATATGTACGACTTTGATCTGTTCTCACTGGACGATGTGGACACGGCGTTTGAGAAGATCACACAATTGAAGTACAATCAAACGGTGTCGCTGAAGGGAAAGGGTTATGGCATCTCAATAACGCCGCTCAATGCGGGTCACATGATTGGCGGCACCATCTGGAAGATTGTCAAGGTCGGCGAGGAGGATATAGTCTATGCCATCGATTTTAATCACAAGAAGGAGCGGCATCTCAGTGGCTGTGAGCTGGACAGACTGCAGCGTCCGTCGCTGCTGATCACCGATGCCTACAATGCCCAGTATCAGCAGGCGCGCAGACGTGCCCGCGACGAGAAGCTGATGACCAACATATTGCAGACGGTGCGCAATAATGGCAATGTTCTAATCGCTGTCGATACGGCGGGTCGCGTGCTGGAATTGGCGCACATGCTCGATCAGCTGTGGAAGAACAAGGAGTCCGGCTTGATGGCCTACTCCTTGGCCCTGCTCAACAATGTCAGCTACAACGTCATTGAGTTTGCCAAGTCACAGATCGAGTGGATGAGCGACAAGCTGACGAAAGCCTTTGAAGGTGCCCGCAACAATCCCTTTCAGTTCAAGCACATCAATCTTTGTCACACTCTAGCCGACGTCTACAAGCTGCCAGCCGGGCCCAAGGTGGTGCTGGCCAGCACTCCAGATTTGGAGAGCGGCTTCACACGTGATCTCTTCTTGCAGTGGGCTGGCAATCCCAATAATAGCATAATTCTGACAACTCGCACAGGTCCCGGATCTCTGGCCATGGAGCTGGTGGAGAACTGCACGCCAGGCAGGCAGCTGGAGTTGGATGTGCGACGACGCGTGGAATTGGAAGGCGCTGAACTGGACGAATATTTGCGCACGCAGGGCGAGAAGCTAAATCCGCTGATTGTCAAGCCGGAGGTGGAGGAGGAAAGCAGCTCCGATTCCGAGGATGACATAGAAATGAGCATAATCACGGGCAAACATGATATTGTAGTCCGAGCCGAGGGTCGTCATCATTCCGGGTTCTTCAAGTCCAATAAACGGCATCATGTGATGTTTCCCTACCACGAGGACAAGATCAAATACGATGATTACGGCGAGGTCATCAATTTGGATGACTATCGCATTGTGGACGCCAGCTACGAGTATGCGATGGACGAGCAAAACAAGGAGAATGTCAAAAAGGAGGAGCCCCATTCCCATGCGGAGCAACAGACCAATGGCAGTGGCAATGGCATCGACGGCGATGTCCAGCTGCTGGAGAAGCCCACCAAGCTGATCAGTCAACGCAAAACGATCGAAGTGAATGCCCAAATCCAACGCATCGACTTCGAAGGACGCTCCGACGGTGAATCGATGCTCAAGATTCTGTCCCAGCTGCGGCCACGACGTGTCATCGTGGTCCATGGCACCGCGGATGGCACTCAGGTGGTGGCCAAGCATTGTGAACAGAATGTGGGCGCTCGTGTCTTTGCTCCACAAAAGGGCGAGATCATTGATGTCACCACGGAGATTCACATTTATCAGGTGCGCCTTACCGAGGGCCTCGTCTCCCAGCTGCAGTTCCAGAAGGGCAAAGATGCCGAGGTGGCCTGGATCGATGGACGCCTTGGCATGCGACTGCAGGCCATCGATGCCCCGAACCAGGCGGAAGTGACCGTCGAACAGGATGCGGCGACACAGGATTCCAAGACGCTCACACTCGAGACCCTCGACGTGGACGAGATTCCCGTGCACAACTCGGTGCTGATCAACGAACTGAAGCTGTCCGACTTCAAGCAGATTCTCATGCGCAACAACATCAACTCGGAGTTCTCCGGCGGCGTCCTTTGGTGCTGCAGTGGCACCTTGGCTCTGCGGCGTGTGGATGCCGGCAAAGTGGCCATGGAGGGCTGCATTTCGGAGGATTACTACAAGATTCGCGAACTGCTCTACGAGCAATACGCCATTGTCTAAAGAATGTAAAATGTACACCAAAATTCAAATTCAATTGGTTTCCTTATTTTATATTCTGTATAGAGTCGTATTAACATTGAGAGAGAGTTACATCAAGGGATTAAGCTATATAAACTGCAGCATGGGATCCTCAGTGCGCGTTCGTTTCCTTTTCCACTCCTCGATCTCCTCCTCGGTGGGCGCCTTGACATCATACATGCTGTTATAGGGACGCTTGCGATCATCGAATTCCTCGGGAATTGGCTTGGAGCGAACTGATGAAGTTTCTCTCTCCTTTTCCTTTGCTTCCTTGTGTTTCTTTTTGTTCTTGCGCTGTTCCTTGGCCTTCTTTTTCTTTTCCCGCTTCTTGGACTTCTTCTTTGACTTTTTACTTGGCTGCACGGTCTCCTCATCTTCGGATGAATCCTCCGAGCTGGGCGCTGAGTCGACTTCGGATTCGACAGGCGGTTTCTCAGCATTCTCTTCATCCGGAACTCTCGGCAAGGCTTCCACAGGAGGAGCACTCGTTGTTGTTGCTGCTGCTGTTGTTGTTGTGGAATGCTGTTGCTCGGAGTAACCTTCGGGCTCCTGCATGCCCACACAGTACGAGTTCTTGATGAAAGACTTGCAGCACTTGTAGCCCCAGCGTCCGGCATTCCAGAAGCTGCCCCAAATGGTCGTGTGATTATTGATGTAAACATCTTCCTCGTAGATGCTCCTCGCCTTGGGCTTCTCAATGCCCTTGATGACTTTGCCACTGCGCGAGTACTCGACATATTCCTCGGTCTGGGCCAGCAGCAGGGATTTGGATGGCACCTGCAGATGCTCCTCCCCACCGTACTTTTCCACAATGTCCGTCTTGGTCTGCAATCATAAATGATTAGAATTGTTATGGAAATGTCATATTTTATTGACTTACACTTGACTTGAACTGCTCCTTCTTCTGCTCGTACTCCTTCTGCAGCAGTTCCAGTTTTGTGGGCTCGGCCAGCAGATGGACGTCGACCCCCTTGCCGTGTGCCTCCCAAGCAAACAATTGTGCGGTGGCCTGAGCTGTCGTGTCGCCAGAGAAGCGCACAAAGTTCTCGCCTGCAAATTCCGCTCTAGAAACAATTTGCATTATAAGAAGTGTAAAGACAAAAGATTGTCTACTGCACTTACTCCTCCGCTGGCACCGCTGGATTGGGATTGTCTCGCATGGAGCGCGTCTTCGGATCATAATAGGCTGAATTTGGATCCAAGTTGCGCAAGTATTTGGCAGTATCCTCACGAATGCGCAAATTACGCACGGTAATACGTTGCTTGGAATCGACTTTTGTGCCCGGCATGTCCACCTCGTCCACGTACTTGTCCTCGTTGCCCTCTTCGTCCGAAATCTCAGCATCGGGATCTAGAAAATCATAATTAATAAAGGAATTATCTTGACTTTTGTCCTCTTCACTATGGTGTCACTTACCATTCTTTAGCTTTTCCGCCTTTAGCTGTCGCTTTGCCTCCTCGACTTTTTCATACTCCTCGATGATCTCGCGATGATTGGACGGATCGTAGGAGCTCCAGCGATCGCGCTTCTCATCATAGTTTATCGAAGCATCGTTCACCAGGTGCTCGTCGTGCACCACAATGGATTCGGCGTATTTGGCCTGCACCTTGCGCGGACGCTCCAGGCAATCCTTCCTTTTGTGCGTCATCGCTCCACAATTCTCACAGGCGCCCTTGCGGAACTTGGTCACCAATCGCGTCGTGTCCAGGCCCTTGGGTGCTCGATTGTCCAAATGACCGCGCTCGTCCTCGTGCTGCGGACGCTGATGCTTCAGCGTCGGCCCCTGGGAGCCGTAGTACCACGGAGCATTTGAAATGTATTGTGGGATGTGCGGATTTATGTCGCGTCCTTCTTCATCGACGGCCGCTGGCGCTGTTCCCGCTTTTCGCGCCTCCTCCAGCTCCTTGGCCTTGCGCCAATCCTCGCGAGACTTCTTCTTGGGCTCCTCTTCGGCATCTTGGTCATCCTTGTTGTGGATTATTTGCGACACAGGCGTTCGAATTGCACCTGAGCTCATTTTACGCAGAATATAATTAATCAACACAAATGAACTACTCTTCAATTGTTATCGATAAACACAAACACACTCTGTGCCAGTGCTGCCAGGTGCTCAGCGCCCGTATGAGCTAGATTTTGAGTAAAAATAAGCTAAAATAAGCTAAAAATAAAAATAACAAGAAAATGCAAGAAAACATACAAAATCATTAGGTTTTTTCTGAAATTTAAGTAGTTAACATATCAACGAATTCATTATTTTTTTTCTCACTTAAATATTTATAATAAATGTTATTTGGTACTAGGCTTTAACATCAAAAACATTTTCTACTATTGTAGATTTGCTAGTGCTGCTTCCAGCCAAAAATTGCCAAATCAAATCACGATATTTGTATACCGTGAAGCATTTTAAACTTACAAAATAGTTCGTTGATGTCACGAATACATTAACTTCTAGAATATGCTATATGAATTTTAAAATATGCTAGATTTATGACTATAAGCTATTTGCAAATTTTATAAGCTTTTCCATTTTAAAATATGCTAGATCTAGCCTGAAATAAGCTAATCTGGCAGCACTGCTCTGTGCTATACCAAAAACAGTAAATTTTTGTACAACGTTTACAGCGGAATGGCACTCTGACCAGTGCTGCCTATTGCCTTATCGATTATGGCAGCACTGGCTCTGACGGCGTCTCATTCGTGTAAAATTTATACCACAGTGCAGACGCGTCTCTAAAATAATCCAAAAGCCACTAAAATTTCGATTTAGTTGCAACAATCATTCCACGCATAATAAACAAATAACGTGCCTTGTGCATTTCTACACGCAATTATCATACTAAGAAACAACAAAAAATCGATTAAATA
The DNA here is from genome assembly GCA_037043405.1 of Drosophila subquinaria. Lineage (NCBI taxonomy): Eukaryota > Metazoa > Arthropoda > Insecta > Diptera > Drosophilidae > Drosophila > Drosophila subquinaria. The sequence goes on from JBAMBL010002814.1 coordinate 6,206, forward strand.
GAAATGGTAATTACAACAAAGAAGTGACTGCGACTGCGGCGCAAGCTGCTTTGACAATACTGAATTGTATGTAGTTTATTGCGCGTGCCTCGCGTAGCGCGACCTTAAATATTAATGCATCCATGGACCACGTAGTGCGCACATTGGCTATTACCCAGGCGGTGTGTGCGGTGTTTTTCAAATAAGGAAATTTCAAGCAGTGTTATTGTATGGCGGCAAATTGTTCATGTTTAACCTCAAACCGCAGTGCCCTAGTGTCAATTTTTGCCGCCACCATTTTGTGTTTCTTATTGTTGATGTGTTTGTGTTTTTTCTAATTGTTTGCGCGTTATTCTCTACTCTGCAGGCTGGCGGCAAAGCGGGCAAAGATTCTGGTAAAGCCAAGGCGAAGGCAGTTTCACGTTCGGCGCGCGCGGGTCTTCAGGTGAGTAGTGTTACACAGTTGTTGTTGTTGTTGTCTGTACCAAATACATTTTTGGCGCCTTTTTTTACCAGTGCACACAAACACAGACACACGCACGCACATTGTAAATAGGGTGCGTTTGTGTTTGTGTGCAGAAGAGAGCTGGGAAACAAATTGACTTGTGCTAGTTGGGGGGTAACAAAACATAAACAAGAGAGAATTTCGTATTTATAATGCGTTTGTTATTTTTCTTGTGTGCGCTGCAGTTTCCCGTTGGCCGTATTCATCGTCATTTAAAGAGCCGCACCACATCTCACGGACGCGTTGGTGCCACAGCCGCCGTTTACTCTGCAGCCATCTTGGAATACTTGACGGCTGAGGTAAGAAGTTCCCGCCTTATATATTGTAACAGTTTTCTTGTGCAGTTCGCTGCTCTCTATTGGAATTACAACTTTCCAATTGGACATTTTGAATTGTCATGGTGAAATTATTAACAAGATGAGACATTAAAGTCAAGCTAAAATTTCCGCAATTGGAAAATAAGCTCTTCTGACAACACTGCTGCTGGAAGAGAGTATGTCACCTTGTTAGTAATTTCCAATGGCAACTGTTGCTGTTGTTTTGGAAACTTTTGACTCACACATCATTGTTATTGTTTTGATTGCAGGTGCTGGAATTGGCAGGCAACGCATCGAAAGATTTGAAAGTGAAACGTATTACGCCGCGTCATTTGCAATTGGCCATCCGTGGAGACGAGGAATTGGACAGCCTGATTAAAGCCACCATTGCCGGCGGCGGTGTCATTCCGCATATACACAAGTCGCTTATTGGCAAGAAAGAGGAAACCGTTCAGGATCCGCAGCGAAAGGGCAATGTCATCCTGTCGCAGGCCTATTAAATTCAATTCATCTCTTGAGCTTTTTTCGGATCATTTCGGTATACAAATTTTACAAATCTATGTTTAAACAAAAAAAAAAAAAAAAACAAAAATATATCAACGACGACGCATTGTAAGAATTATGTTTTGGCGTCAAGCATAATTAACAACAAACAACCCCCTCCCCCCACCACCTCTTCCAGCCGGCATCAACAAAACAAACACTCACTCACACCGACAAACACACAAAGAAGCACACACACAGACACACATAAATGTAAACTTAATTGTCAAGTAAAAGATTAACAAAATGCAATGTTAAAAGAGAAAGAGCCTAAAACTAAAGCGAAACTTAATTTAGAGCAAAGTAAATTACACAAATACATTTACAATTAATAAAACTTTAAATAAAAAATAAAAATACGAAAACAAATTGTTGACTAAGTTGTTGAAATAAATTTTGTGCGCAAAATCGTTAAAATTCACAAATTACTATTACATTCTAGTGATTTAAATTCTAACTGAACATCGATTTGATTTTAAATGGCGATGTTCAAAAATCGATTTAAAATTGACAATGTATCGATGCACATTACATTTACATTACTAATCTTAAACATCGCCAAGGATAGCCTGGAAAAGTAGATCCATCGAGTAAACTAGTAATTTGAAAGCTTCGATTTTATTGATATGCCATTTTTGGAATTCATAGAAAGTTAAACAAACGAATGCTAGATTTTTCTTGACTGTCGATTTATTTTACTCGACTTATCGCTAATGAAAAGAATCAAATTAAAGTAGTTACAAGATATCGATATTATGATGTATTTTACATCACTGGTGAATGCAAATAGGCAGATTTTCCATGAATATCAATTTATTTTATTCAACAAATCTTCAAAGAAAAGCATCGAATTATTGTAATTAAGTTATCGATATTTCGATGTAATTTTACAACACTAGATATATTCAAAAGTGGTGGTATCAAACATATACATATAAAAAGCTAGCCTAGCAGATGGGGAACCGCCTTCTGGACATCGTCGCAACGCTCCTTGAGGTCCTCGGCATCGAGTTCCAAGCAGGCGCCCCATTCGATCAATGTGATGCGATGATCCTTGTTGGAATCACACGACTCGAGGAACGGAGCAATGCAATGCTCCAAGCTGACCAACGGCGCACGAATGGGGAACAGTTCGTGACGGGAAACAGAGCGATCGGTGTCGCCATCGAGATCACACCACTTCCATACGGCCGCATTGGACCAACGACGTGAATTGTTCGTCTCCGCCTCCAGTTCCATTTGCATGTAGTGCTCGGTGAGCTCATCCCGTTCGGCCAGATCGCGCATCACGTTGAAGAGCCAGTCGCGCATGCGGCGAGGGAAGTCCTTGAGATCCTCGCCGTCGCAGACACGCGACTCGTGGCAAGCGCCATAGTAGTCAATGTGGAGATGCGCATTCGCCGGGTCACGGCAGCCAGGCTCCTACAAAGATCGATAAGTTTCGATAAAAGATGTAATTTATAACTCACTTATCGATTTCTTATCAACAACCATATGTGGGTGTTTCGATATCGATATTTGAATATTTTATTGCTGTTTACCCTGATGTCGCACCAGCAACGTTGCTGGTACACGGCACAATCGGATGGCCAAGTCTCGTTCTTGTTGGTGCACACATGACGACGTGCATCCGACTCCTCGGGGCACTCGGGAATGCACACGCACTCGGGCTTGTCCTTGTTCAGCTGGCAAATGCGACCGGCACCACAGTGCATTGTCTCACAGGGATCAATCTCCACCACGGGATTCAGAATGTTGTGCTGCACATCCGCCAACTTCTGGGCCAGTTCGTTCTCACGCTCCACATCTTGGTTCTAGAGTTGGAGCAGAACATAACTTGAAATGTCGAACAATCGAGCTGCTGCTATCGAGATTGAGATTACACACCTTGGCCTTTTCCTCTAGCAGACTGAGGAATTCCTCATCGTTATCATCAAACTCGGCTATATCTTCCAAGTCCAGATCGGCGAGGAGTTCCTCGGGAGCATCCTCGTCAGCGTGCACTTGAGATGACACCGCCAGAAGCCCCAAACAGAGCAGCAGCCAAATGGAACGCATCTTTCTACCAATACTTCTCAACTGAAACTGTTCAAAGTGAAAGATTTTACAGGGTAATTTTATCTCCATTTACAACTTTGCTCCAGTTAAAGGACCTCATTGGAAACGAAATACAGTAAGTACCTCAAAAACGTATTCATGTGTTACGAATTTTGATATTGAACAACATAAGATATAGTTTGAAACTTTAATTTGTTTTTATAGTTGATTTTTTAGTTAAAATTTTAGTCAATAACTATTATTGTCAGTCCCTGATAATTTATGATTTATTCAAAACAAGTTCAGAAAGTGTTTTTCAAATTTAGACAACTAATTTTAAATATAAAGTGAAAAATCGATTCATATTTAAAAATTTAAGATATTTTTCTAAAATAGTTTAAGAAAAAGTTTTCAAAAAGATGTGGCTTTTGAAGGTTCTTTAGTTATAAGCAACTAATTTTAAGAATTTAGTTAGTCAGTTTTTTACTCAGTCCGTTTTTTTGGTGTATCTCTATCTACTTGTGTCTATAAATTTGTGCCAGGGTCTAATCTCGCTTCCAATTGGATGGAGGTCAAAAGGGTTAGCGATTAAATTTGGCCTTCATCATAGACGCAGCTGTTAAATTATTCGCATTTCGCGCTCAATACGAAATATTTCTTAAAATTTCTCAATACCTTGAGACGGTACTGTACTTGTAACGGTTCTTGCGATAAATGTAACTGTAAACAACCCCCATTTCTTACCTTACATACATATGTAAGTATGTGTGTGTGATTGTATGGAAATTCTTATGTACTGTATATTTTTACATATGGAAATTCGTGTTCAACGTGTTCAATCGAGTTCAAAAGGTCATTTAACAGGATGTTGCGAAATTCAATGTAAACAATGCACAGTTATTGTTGGCATAGGCAAATGGATGTTGCAACGTATCAGAGATTGGGGTGGACCAACAAATGGGCAATGGATTCGAAGATCTTAAGGCGCATAAGAGCTAAAAGTCCACCTTTATAAGGGTTCTACTGTACTTTACCATGATTGTATTTCGATTTTAAAGATTTAATTATACTAGAATATTAACTATTCTTCATTATAAATTAAATTTTAAATTTTCTTTTGATTCACTTTATGAGATTCTTTCGGGAAATACTATTTTATTACCTTTTTACTATTCTTTTTTATACAATTTTCTTTTATTATTAAAATTTATATTAAAATTGATTATCTTTTCATTACTTTCTTTATTTTTTGGATTAATTTTATCTATTCTATTGACTATTCCTCATTATAATACACTCAGATATTTTTATTATTTTTATGTTTTTACATTTTTTGGATTCACTTTCTGAGATTTCGAGAAAATTTTGTTTTATCTATTGTATCATATTTCAATTAATGATTATATCATATTCATATCATATCATATTGCTCATTATATACTCAGATAACTCTTGAAACTTTTTGGCATATTTTTACAATTGATTTGGGTCCACACCAAGAAATTATTTCAGGCTTCTTCATTTTTTGGGGCATGTCGAACACATGTATCCAGTTTAAAGCAATAGAAATTTTTGCCAATGATGCCATGACAATATTTAAGCAACTGAAATCATTGCTATGCATATGTATATAAAAATATATATATATATAGATGTCATACCATATGTACATAAAAAACATTATACACAGCTGATTAAAGATTGACCTTAATGCTGTGGGCTACAACTGAAACTAAAACAAAAACTATGGACTAATATTCGGCCCCATTATAATCAGTACAAGTTGTCGCCGCTACTATAAAATAAAATCTATAGTATATTCGTTAGTTAGTTGCACAACGCTCTCAGTTATCACTTAAGCGTGGATCGAGCTTATCTGTCTGTGCCTGAGCTTCCGTTTTGGGACTGGACTCTTAATCGTCACATTTCTGTATACAGCAGTAGAAGTATCTTGGCAAATGTTCTGAAACTGGCACATCAATTCCTATACACATCATATATGTATGTACATAGCATGTATGTATGTACATATGTATGTGCATCTTGGCATTGCAACAAAGTTCCAGGAATATTTCAGTCTCAGTTGATGCTGCATGTTGTTGATGGAACTCACGCCTCTCTCTCGTTTCGTTTCGCTTTGTTTCGTTTGCTGCAGTTTAATTATAACGAAAGTCCGACAAAGAATGACGTGATGCATCTCATATATAGACTCAGATATTTGTTATGATTGTGTTTAAGAGTGCCTACATGTACCACAGTATTCATTGTAATCGAAAACTACACGGCCCCAAAAATGGATGCGCTCTAAAAACTTTAATCTTTTGAGATTTTGCTAAAGTATTTGAGTTTAACACAACCATATAATTCCAAAATCTACATAATATAAACCATAATTTTGAAATTCAATAAACAATTTTTAAGAATTTTAAATATTTAAAATTATATTTTTATATTAAAAAATGATGCGCTCTAAAAACTTTAATTTTTTAGATTTTGCTAAAGAATTTGAGATATACACAAACATATAATTCTAAAATCTTTATAAAAAAAACCTCAATTTTGAAATTAATTTCAAATCATCTCAAAACTTATTTTCTAATCATTTGAGCTTGGGTGCAGAGTTTAATTTAAAATTTTAAGTATTCGTTTGTTAGTTTCAGCAAAGAAACTTCAAAGATTTTGAGTTGGTATTAATTAAAACTGTTTTCTTTTTAGGTAAGTATAAAATTCTTCGGATTTTGCTAAAGTATTTGATATACACAATCGTTGAATACTAAAATCTTAATTAATTAAACTCAAATTTTAATTAGAAATCTTCAAAAGTTTTAAAACATTTCACAATGTACAAAAGTTAATTTAAAATTTAAAGTTCTGTACTTTGTTTTAGCAAAAAAATACTTCAATGATTTTCAAGAGATACTATTTCCATGTATCTTCTTCCGAGTCTTTTTTTTCCGAGTGTAGCATTAAATTCGCGGAACTGCACATTGATGATGATACTTCTGGTTCCCCACAACCATAACCATATAACCTTGTAGCGTCCAAATAGACCGAGAGCATTAAATGGCAACATGACACTCTTGTTAGTTGAATCAAAAACATTTCAAATTTGCACAAATTAATTGTCAATACGCAACTGAATTGAGTTCAATTAACTTTCAATTTCACAGAGATTATTGAACTTGAATATCAAATATCGGAATAGTCTTTTGATTTGCTGATCCAGCAAATATCTATATACACTCGAATTTTCTCAACTTTTTCCTGGGTTAACCATAGAGCGGAACAGGTTGTCCATAAACTTATATTGTTATAATACTCACGGTATGTTTGTTTGCTTTTAATATTCCTGAATTACGATCCAATCGCGACGGCAGCCGACGAATGACTGTTGCTTGGTCAGAGAACTTCCCAGCGATTATACATAGGTCGGCATTGTCGGATCGGATCGGATGGGATCGGATTGGACTCCCAACTAGCCCCAACTTGTTGGCTTCCAACATGTTCGTTACAATAAAAACACACACAGATTTTCATACTCAAACATAATTTCATTTTATTTGTTCTCAATAAAATAAAAGCATAATAAAATTACAACAATTTGTGCATTAAAACTTACCTACAAAGTCGGCACTTTTATCGGGTTCGGGTTCATCGTGAGTTGCTCAAGGATTTGTTTTGAAAAAGAAACAGTTGGTTTTGTTTTTTTTAGAAATGCTGTATAATTTCGTTTTCAATATATATTTTAAGAGAGAGAGAAAGAAAGAGTTACTTAAGCAGCCTAAAATTGGGCCAATATCACTTACCTTCGAGAATTTGCGAGATCATGTACAGTACGTCAAGTAACTGTTTTGACAAATTGAAAAAATCGCCGAAAAATTAATCTTTTTCTTGATTTTTATATAAAACAGAATAAAAACATATCTTTTCAGTTTAACTTATAAAAAAATTAAATAAATACAATTACTTTATTTTCTTTTTGTCAAAACAGTTACTTGAGTAAAGTATTTGTATATTCAACTGGATAGGCATACGATACGATTAACTAAACTGTTAACTAATTGTTAATTTAAGTAGTAGTACTTAGTACTTAGTATGCTTCCATTGTTAAACGAGACTTACTTAATTGGACAGCTCAAATAAATAAATATTTAGATACATAGTGTGGGTTTTAATTTATTTATTTATTTTAAAATAAATATATTTATATATATGTGAATATTTTTCTTTTCTCCATAAATTGTTTTCATTTAAGTATAATGTAGTTGTAATCATTAGTGCTAAATTAAGCTGCAAAAACATAGGGACTACGCTCTCTTAGTGACCCCATACATAATTAATACAGTAATTAATGGATTATATATAGTTTAAATACATATTTATACGTATGTATGTACGATATATCTTCATATATAATTTATAATTTAGTTGTAGAAAATCATTGAAAAGCCTTTGGCGTGCGCTACAAAAACTTAAGCATATCAATATCGTATTTTTCTATAGTTATTCTAAAAGTAATGCTAAACTTAGAGTTCCATGTCGTGGTTCATTTATAACACAATAATAAACATTAGTTTTCAAATAAATAATTTCATCAATTTGTCGCACAGTTTTTTTTTTTTAGTTCTGTCTGTTGTTTTAAATTTTATTAATGTTTGCTCTACATACATGTCCATCTAAATATGTACGATCGATCTTTCAGTGTATGCAAAAATGAGTTTCAATGAGAGGAAACCGTAAGAGCTTAACATAAGTTTTGGGGGGAGTAGACTTTATATATACTACATATCATCAGGCTGTCATATACATAGAAAAATTGACAATAATTTTGATATCAACTCCTTAACATTCTATATTTATGTATATATATTTGTATGTATGTATATATACTTTATATATTATTTGAATCCGTGCGTTGCTCACCAACTTTTCCGTTTGATTTGACTTTATATGTTTATATTTTACTGGACGTATCTTTTCTTTTGGTATTACGCTCGAGCTGATCTCAATGTTGGGATCACGAGTATATTAAGGCGTCTAATAACTAATATACGATATAGAAGAGCTATAAATACAATGAACTATAGCTCAATAAGCTCTGTCTAAAGCTGTGAAACATTGTCTTTTAGCTGCTAATTGTTGAATTGCTTTTTTTTTTTTATGTTTTTTGTAATGTTAATTTGATTACAAAAATACAATTAGTATTGTTGGTGAACCTCGCACTAGATTGTGTCTTCATTTGATTTAAAATTTATAGACTGAGTTACATTTTAGGCGTACTTAAAACTAAAATATATAAAGAGAGGGAGAGAGAGCACTAAATTGTATGTAACTTTAATGTTTACAAAATATATATATTATTAGCAAAATGTATTCAACTAAAGCAAAAAATGTCTATATATACTATATATTTTCCGAAACGAAAGGCAAGTTAATCTCGAAATTAAAGCAAACTCAAAGAAAGCTACAACTTGTAGTTGTATGCTGAAAAAAAGATCTTACAATTAATTTCTTCAAATATTTCTTGTCTTATTATAATTCATACATAGATTGGGTATCAATCATTTAGTAAATAACATTAGAGCTTAAGTTAAAAAAGTGTTTAAAAACTGTAGTTAGTTGTCTTAGATAAATAGCTATAGGTAGAGAGTGTGAGAGAGAGAGACAACGCTGTTAATAAAGATCCTGGTTGTATTTTAGTTAAAATTTAAGTTACTAAGCGAGTGTTTGTGTCCTAGCTTATAGCAAGCCTATTGTTTTAGTAACAGTAACTGTATCTTGTATCTTGAACTTGTATCTGTATTTGTAAAGGCATCTAAATTAAAGAGAATTATAAAGATTAGTATACCTTGACATTGCACTTTGACATACTTAAAGATGTTACCCTCATACGAATTCCGATTATTTTTGTAAGAATTGCAAAACCAAAGAAAATAAAAATGAGAATAACATTTAAGAAAACCCAAATAAGAATAATATTCAGAGTGCGAATTAAGAAAAATCATTTTATGAATATTAGAAATGAATGAATGAATTTTATTAGATTTTTCTTCTTTACATCACAACAATATTTTAAGCTTCGTTTTTTAAAAATCAAAATCAGAAGTACAAATTATTTTTGGGTTTAGTTTTCCCAATTTTTGTCTTTCTAAATAATTTTTCTTATTTTAATTATTCTAATAAAATAATTGAGTTCTTTAAATATCGAATTTTTATTCTTTTTTTTGTTATTCTTTGCATAATTAGTCGAAATTCGTACGGGGAATTCTTAATGATAAATATAGGAAAAAAAGGAACCACAAGTCAGTAGTTGGTACCTTAAACTTGGCTACATTTGTACTAGGCATAAGACGTACCACAACAACAACGACGAATGGCCAAATGGTGTTGGGAACAGAAATACAGATACAGAGATCAGAGGTCAGATTGATAGCCTCTTCTTGCTCTACTTACCCAACAAAACTACTAACGACGATATTTGCTATTGGCGCTGGCTCCAGTGGCCACCGAGCCATTGGACACGTTTTTGGGCACGGGACCTGAGGTGGGTCCATTGCCACTGGGTGGCGGAGCTGCTGCATTGTACGGCGCATAACCAGGTGCTGGTGGCTGGGCGTTATCTAAAAAGGGAGGGAAGTGAGAGGCATCAATAACAAAAAGAATAAAACGACGGACAGACATGACGACAAACTTAAAAGCCTGTCTAGTTACTGCACTAAGAATCCATCACTTACGATACGTATGCTGGGCGGTGCAGCGGCGTAGGGATTCATGCGATTGCCATTCATGTTGTTATGCTTGGTGGGTCCACCGCCGTAGTTCTGTTGATAGCCACTGCCAAAGTTTGGTGGTGCCGGCTGTTGTTGTTGTTGCTGCGGTGGTGGCGGCTGATGCGGCGGCGGACCTTGTGTCAGTGGCATGGAACCGGGCACTGGGGGTGCCGCCGATGCAGGCATATTCCAATTACCCACTGCTGGGGGTGGTGGACCACCGCGATGATGATTCACGGGCGGCACACCAGGTGTGGGCGGTTGTATGGCGCCCGGCGGACCGCCCCACTGATTGGCATGCCACTGTTGGGCACCGGGCGGTGGCGGCGGTGGTGCATTCCAGCCATTCTGTGCTGGCGGATAGGCATTCCAGGCGTTCATCTGCGGCGGTGGCGGTTGCTGGTAATAGGGCTGCATCGGCGGCGGTGGCCCCCAGTAGTTGTAGTTTGGTGGCGGTGCCGACATCGGTGGCGGTGGTGGTTGATGCTGATACGGCGGCATTTGCTGCGGCGGAGGCACTGGGGGACGGTAGCCGGTCGGAGGCATGTTTGCCTTGGGCGGCGGTTGTTGCTGATGTTGCTGCTGCTGCTGCATTTTGTTGCCATTGGCGGCATTGGGGCCTTGCGACATGCGATCCTTCTTCTCCAGATTGTAGATGGACTTCTTGACATCGACGAGCACGTACTTTATGGAGTGTTGACGCTGAACTGCAAATAGATACAGATGTTAATTGTTTATGAGATTATTATAATGAGATTAACCGTCTCCAGGACACTCACGTATTGCCTTGTCCACCGCATCGTAGTCATCAAACTCAATGAAAGCAAAGCCTCGGCGCTTGCCCGTGGTCTTGTCCGTTAGCAACTTGACGGAAACCACATTGCCAAACTGATGAAAGTATTCGCGCAGACAGTCCTCATCGTGGTTGTCCTTCAGTCCACCCACAAACAGCTTTTTCACCGAGATATTTTCTCGCGTGTTTCACGCTCCGGGCGTGGCAATGCGCGTTTTGCCTCGACAGTTCTAGATAAAATTAGATGACACAATTACACGTTTATGATTCGCAAATAACAATTTGATGATTATTCCGCACGTACTTGCCGTCGATGATATGGGGTCGGTTCTCTTGGGCCGTATCAACCATAGCGGACTTTGTATAGGTAATAAACCCAAAGCCACGCGATCTTTTAGTTGCCGCATCCCGCATCACAACAACATCCACGACCTTGCCCCATTGCGAGTAGAAGACTTTGAGGCCCTCCTCTGTGGTGTAGGGCGCCAGGCCGCCTATGAACAGCTTACGCAAATGCTCCAGCTCACAAATGTCCTGCAATTACAGAAATCAACACAAACAGTTATTCAACTAATTGTTTTCACCAAATACAAATTTCAAATCATTTCTCAATTAACTTAAAACCAAGTTACTTTTCGGTGCATTTTAAATAGAATGTGTATATTTTAATTTGTCAAAAGAATTACTTGAGCAACTGTCTATATTGATGTGTGTGTGTGTGTGTATGTGTTAGTTTTTCTGCGTGCGCTGTGCGGCGTATCGTTGAATTTCAATTGCCACTTACATCTTCGTCTTTGATTTCAAATATTTCCGGTGTCGCTTCCTCAGAGGAATCCTCCAGCTTAATCACTTGTGTTGTGTTTGCCATATTTGGCGCACGTTTCATATAATTTACAAAAGAAATGCAAAACCGCAGCTCGTTAGACACGCACGCGAAGAAAAAGTTAGGGTTGTTCAATAGAGCTGTTCACAATAAGCTCAAATGAACGGTTCGTTACAATGAACGTTCGGCAAATTGAACTAAAAATACCAACATCGATAGTTCAAACATTTGTTCTCGAGACTTCAGTTTTTTTTGGTAGCCCCGGTTTGTTATTGTTGCGCAAATTATGTGTTCTCGAAATAAATCATAAAAATTAACACTTTGGCTAAAATAATATAGCAGGTGTATCAACTGCAGCAACAGCAAATGCAGTTAAAGCAGGTAAGTTGAATAATTGCGTTGAAGTGAGCTATTTATTTATTACGGCACTTGTTATGGATTGCAGTCAGTGCTGCCAGTTATGGCGCAGTACAAGCTAAATGCTATGAAAAAGTCAAAACAAGTTGTCAATTTTGTGAAATTTGCATAGTGCGCTCTTAATTCTGAATTGCAAATTTGGGACATAATCATTAATTAAAATAGCATGAATTATATTTGCACATTTTGTCCAGTAGCTTTGTCTTAATTTATTGCTTTTGCTGATCACACTTCCTTTTGGCGCCACCTGACGTATGCATTTTGAACTGCAAAGTTAAAAAATATATTTTAGATAGACAAATTGATTTTTTAAAATTACAGATTTTTTTTAATGCCAAATGCAATTAATTCGAAATTTGGCGGTAATTTCAGCAATTCATGCTTAAAAGTAAAAGACGGGAAATTTGCATTATATTTTTAGTTTACTTAGTTTATTTTTAAATGTTTTGCCTAACATAATAATATTGATAGCTACTTTTTTTTATAAGATAATTAATTTTAATTTATTGTTAATAATATTTATTTCCAAGTGCTTCGCTTAACATAAAAATATTTGATATTTGTTGTTTGTGAAGTATAATAATTTAAAGCTCCATTAAAGTTGCCAAACTCTTAAGTGCTAGCATGTATTGATAAGCGTCGCCGACGGCACAAATTGGCGGCGTTGTTGCTCCTGCTGATGTTCCTGTTCCCGCTGTTGATTCGGATGTAGCTCCTGCTGGTGGTGGTTGAGATGCCGCTGCTGGTCTTCCATGTCAGCATAATTTATGTCCTTAGCCAACGCTGGCGCTGGCAACAAGGCCGGCAATGCCGCTGGCGTTCCATAGTAGCCCACTCCGACGCCCCCGGCCGTGCCCAGGATTGTTGAGGTGCCGACCGGGGCTGCAGGTGATGTCGCGTAACTCGTTTGTCCCATAATAGTGCTCATAAAACCATTGGCCACGACAAAGTTCCTGCAAATTGATTGTATCTTGTCAAGCCAAGTTTTTTTTTTTGAAATGAACCCAACACAGACCCCTGTGTCTACACCCCTGTACACCCGCACCCCCGTACTCCCTACTCCCCTGCTAGGTAGCTATCTAATTGGGTTTGTGTGCGCGTAAATGTCGTAAAATTAATTTCGTGTTAATTTTATGTGAGTACATCAATTAAATTTGAGACATTCCTTTGAATTACTTCCGTGGCAAATTTCGGGACAGGCACAGAACCAAATTGAGTGGTTGATCTCTAGTTAGACCCTGTACTGGTAAAATTAAGAGTGTTTATTCAATTTTCCAAAAGGGAAATATCTGTAATAAACAAAAGAATGCGTGGTAGACCCAATATAGTATTTATTCAAGATGAATAAACAAAAATTCGTTATCTTGAGAAAAAAATGTTTAGGTTCAGAACTCTTGTCTAAAAAAATGTGTACATAATATTGTATTTAAAAAAAAAAAACACCTTTTTTCAAAAATAACATATTTTAAAATTCAATATTGTGAGTTTTTAGAAAACTGTATTTTTTATAAGTGAATATCTCAGAGAGTATAAGAGCTAGAGCTTCTAAAATTGCTGACAATATTCTAATAGTTCTTTTGCTTGTTTTCAAGTTTAACCACGCCCCTTACGCCCTCGCTGATCAAGACACAAAATTTAAAAATATAAATATGAGCTTTAAAAGCTATTACAGTAGCCTAAAAGTTTCCATATGATCGACTAAAAAACTCAGAAGTTATTCAATAGTTTAAATTTTTTTACAGGGTCTTCTTCAGTTGGGTTCTCTCGACTGTAGATTTTTACTAATCCTTTTAGTTTCTGAGTACTTTTTGAAAAGTCGACACTCACCTGTAGTGCTGATCAATTTGGGCTTTTTCAATACGTTTGTCCTTGGCACGTCGATTCTGAAACCAGATTTTGATTTGTGTCTCCGTCAGACGCAACGTCTCCGCCAGCTCAAAGCGGCGACTCCTCGAGATGTATTCATTGCGATGGAACTCGACTTCCAGTCTCAGAGTCTGCTCCGTGCTAAATGTGGTGCGTTGTCGCCTCTGTCGTCCCTCCTTGCGACGCCGACGAGCCACTGACAATGGAAAATCAAATAGAAAATAAACAATTTTTCAGAGAATAAGTTGCACGAATTCTCAACAATAGTTCAAGCTGACAATGGAGATGTCGGAGCGAAATTAATCTTACATTAATAAACCATCAAATTGAGCTCAACCCCTGCACAAAAATTCATACACAATATCTTTATTTCAGTTGCGTGAGAGCAAGTTAAACAAATAATTAACCAGGCTAACGCCCCCGCCACTGCCTTTGTGCCTCCCCTCTGGTCTCTTTTTTCCACTATATTAAGCGTTTTTCCTGATCGCGTTTGTAGCGCACATTAAACTGCATTTTACACGTGTTATTTTCAACTGCCCATTAGCATCCGGCCTCGCATTCCCTGCCCTTCTCTTTCCTTTCCCTCCCACATGCTCGCATCCTCCCAACCTTCCCCTTTGCGGGCTCAATCTGAGCCGGGAAACTTTCGACAATGCCAACAGCTGTCTGCCATCCTCCCATTGCTATTGTTGTTCTTCTGCCTCATCATAATTATACACTACCTTTGAGGGCATTACAAGTTTGACAAGTTTTTATTTTTTAAAAGTATATTTGTTTTCTTAACCACAAGTCTAACAAATTGTTGCTTTTGACCTACTTACAGGTTAAATTTCGCAGCAAATGTCTCAGCATGTTGTGTAAAATTTCAGCTTTCTAGGCTTAACCGTTTGGCCTACACGCTAATAGTCAGTCACAAAAAAGAGTTTTATATATTTTTTTAAATATTATTAGTAAGTTTTCTGTTTTTCAAATAAAATCGATTGTATTTTATTCTTTATCATTTGAAAACTTTTCTTAAGTTATTTATTTATTTTTATTTTATTATTTGAGCATTCTAAAGTAGAAATAAATGAAAATTATGCTAAAAAACACAATTTATTTAATTTAATTATTAAAATTTGTCCTGTTTTAACGGTCAAATTCTGGCAACACTGATTAGGGTATACAGTTGTCGCTATGTTGAGAATAGTTTTCGTATTTTGGTTGTTTGCATTCGATTGTGACGTCAACGTTAGCCAAGCGAACATTATGCTTGAGCCACGCCCATTGTAATTGTTTGTTTCCCTTACGCTGATTACCGCCTAATTGTTGTTTCTCCCTGTACCTCTCTTTTTCTCCTTGTCTCCTGCAAATGGGAAATCTGTAAAGTTTTTCACTTTGTTGTGGGTGCGAGAGAGGGGGCTAATCTCTGGTTTGCGCCTGATTACCCTTTGCCTGACTAACTTCCAACTTGCCTAAGCTCTGCTTTGGCTTACAATGTTCTTCATTTTTTTAAATCACGTGTGAAATTCGATATGACAAGTGTTCTTTTGGGGACAGAACGCAAGTGTCTCTGTGTTTCTCTCTTTCTCTCTCTGTTTCTCGGTGTTTTTTAGGTTTCCTGTTTGAGCTCAATTACAATGTTTATTTTTTTGAACAGCCAACTTTAAAGCAGGGATTGTAATGATTACAATTTTTAAAATACAAATTGTAAAAAAAGAAGAGATTCAAAAAAATGTCTTAATTTTCAATCTAAACAAAAAGATAATGGAAAAATAATTAAATCTCAACAGTTATTGAAATTTTTGATGATTTTTATCAATAAGTTGAAAAAAAAGGATTTTGATTTTTACATCTAGAAAATAACAAATGGTTTTCTAAAAATTAATAACAATAGGTATTATGTGGCTTTTCTATAAAAATTAAAAATAAAAGCTTTTTAAAGTTCAAGAATAGTCTTTAAGATAAAATCCAGATAAAATTTTCGAGTTTCATTCCGATCCCTGATATAAAGTGGTATACTCTGAAAAGCTTTTATCTCTTGATAAGTACACATCTGTAACCACTGTGCATTCTAGATTTCCAAAACCCTTAACGAGCGACCTTTAAGCGTTAATACCGCAAGTAAATGCGAGTTTTTACGGCTGAATGCATTTTAATATTTTCTTAATTTCTTTTTTCTTATAACCCCCTCTTCACTCTCTCTCGCTTCTTCTCCTTCGTTGCTTTGTTATTACGAGTACGCTTCTGCTTCGACTGCGTTCTTCATATTTTTTCTTCAATGATTTACAGCCAACTGCAATGATATTCAATAGCTTTTTTTCTTGAGCTGAGCTTTTTTTTGAGTTCCTGCGGAACTAATTTTTTCTTAGCTTTGAAATTTGTGCACCTGCATTTGCGTCAGCGTGTGAAAGTGCTGACACTTCCCTTGCTGATTAATTGACAAATTTGGAATCATTTCAGATCTAAATTCAATGCCTGCTCCCCTGTGCTTCCGCTGCGCGCGCTGCTTTTTAATGGGCTACTCCAGAGCAAGATTAGCACCAGCTTTTCCAGCCAGGCATATGGCGGACAAAAAGGAATCAGATATAAAGGTAAGTTTAGGCAGCTTTCAGCAAAACTTTGAAGAGCTTTACTTATTACGAATATCAAAACTTTAATTTAATTTAACTATCCTAATGGCGCATTAAAAAATTTAATCGGCATTTGCTATTATATAAAAAAAATGATAAAATGCTTGCTAGTTGTTAAGCTCATTTACAATCTTTAAACTTGCCTAGACCAGCTTTTTTATAAACATCACGAGCTTTAAATATTTTAAGATTACCATTTTGTAATAATATGCTAAAACTATCTCTTAAGAGCTTTTCTTTTGAATCACAGCAGTGTTTTAGAATGCTTTAAGTTTACAGAGAACAATTTAAAATGACAATAAAATGCTTTACTTTAATGAGCTTTTATTCATTCTAAATTGATTATTATTTAAACTCTAAAGAGAAATTATCTACAATATGTTCCACAGATTCCCCCGGAACCCACTACCTGCTGTATGTCTGGATGCGCCAACTGTGTCTGGGTCGAATACGCGGAGACCCTGGCCAAAATACTAGGTGATAATGACGAGCGTGCTCGGGAAATTGTTCTATCCAAAATAACCGATCCTAATTTAAAAATGTTTTTGAGCGTCGAGCTACGAAACTTGAAGCTTATCCGAGAACAAAAAGCAGCAGCAGCAGCAAAAGAAAAGCCAAAGGAAGCACCAAAATAGTTCAAATTCTAGCACAAAATTATAAGTTAATGGTTCATTAATTATTAAATCGGGTAAAATTTTACTGTACTCTATACCAGCTTTATATCAGCTAAATCTCTCAACAGTAAAGACTGGAAAATATCGAGTATTTCATCTACCTGATAATTTAAATCTTATTATTATCTTGACATTGTTATACATATATCTCGGAAGGTTCTGTTCATAACTTATAAACACTTGTGATTTTTCCAGGTAAACAAAGCTATAATAAATTTAAAAAGTATACTACTATAATCTTGATGATTAGCAAGATATTTAAATTACAATTCAGAGTTTGTTAACTACAAAATAAGTTTTTCGTCTAAATTATTGTATATACTGCTTTGGTCTAGATTGTTCAAATTAAGAACTTGCTTTATAAGAAATGTGCTTTAAAAGAAGCTTAATCTTGTCATTATTTTCAGGGAATTTATACATTAAAATATGTTGATAATATATTGTTTTAAAAAATAAATATAATTTATGTGTTTTTATGAAGTACGAAAAGTAATTAAAGTTTTGTTAAATATAGTTTTTGTACTTTAAAAAAATGGTCTTGAAGGATAATTCTTTCAACAAAAGTTAAATACTAATGATAATGATAAAGTATTAACTCACAAAATGCTGAAAATCCAGCTGTTATATGGGGATCCGTCGAAAAAGCAGGAAATGGCAATGCCGTCGGAGAAGTTCCGGCAGTGGAAATAGCTCTATAAGTCGTATACTCCGCCGGAGTGGCATGTAATTCGTATGCCGGACAGCTGATGAGGGAGACGCGTTCGTCATTTATGGAGATATCCGGTGAGGATACGCTGCCGCCGTCACTTTGATAGGGAGTCTCCATATGGGTGCCGACATCGATGTCATCGTTTTCACTTTTGTGCGTTCGCGTTTCGAGATGACCGTAAAGACGCTCAAAGAATTGACGCGGCGAAGACGGACGCTGCGGTGGGGTAACTATTACGGTTTCTATGGGAGTCGGAGATTTTTTAACCTCTGGATTTTGTTGCAACATTTTTAAAAGCACTCGATTCGAATAACGATTGGCGAATTTAAATGGTATTTATGGATAAGCGTCCAGAACTAATCACCTCAATAATCGTTGAGCGACTGAACTTGACGTTTACTTCCGACGTCGACGTCGATGTTGACCAAAAAGGACGAAATTGGTCAAGCAGCGGCGCTTTGCATATTTTCTGGCATACATTAAAATCAACAAGACGCTTCAAATTGTGGTTAATAAAAAATATGCGAGGCGCCACAGCTGCATGCACGAAAAAAAAGAGCGTTGCGCTCATTGGCTAACAGATTGGTGCAAGCAACCCTTGTTCACTTCCGCTTTTCGAATGTCCGTTAAGGGTAGCAAGCAGGATAAGCGCCGCCCCTTTCAGCACAGCAACTAGCTTCTTATGACTCCGACTTGACTCTAGCAAGCTAACTGATGTGCAACTCAAACCAAGTTGTTGTGTTGTATTGAAATATATCGAATTCTTTAATCGAACCAACTTACCAATTCGGAACCAAAACTCACGTAATAATACTAAATAATTAAATACTAAATAAAAATTAAGTGCGCAACGAAAAGAATCTTAAAATCCAATTTAAAATGTTAATGTATAGTAATTCTGACATAGAGCTTATCAAATTTTCAAACTGGATTTTTTAAATTTTCGATCATAAATTGCATATAAATAATTAAATTTGAATGCAGAATGGCCCATGATCCAAATAATATTTGGCATGATATTTAAATAATTATAAATTTCAATTTCATGATGCCTGCAATCCTCGAATGCGGAATTCTTAAAGTAGCTTCAATTCGACGGCGACAGGGTAATTGTGAAATGCTTGATCTGCTATCGTGTGTATCGAGCGAACACAAAAAACACAGGCAACCTGCACAGGTATGTCTGGGTAAGAAGAGGAGGGGGCTTGGCTTGCAGGCCGCGCGTCCATAACAATTTTAACATTTTTTCCAGAATTGTCATCCCGAATTGTCATAAAAAATACAAGAAAAAAAAACCGAGCAATCGAGGAACCATCAGAATATGAGAAATGAGAATAAGATGATCGCCAGGTTAAAATATGAAACGAAATGTTTTTTATTTAATTAAATGCAAAAATAAAATTAACTAAAAAAAAATTTTTTACTCTTTTTTAATCAATTTGGCTCATTTTTTGTTTGTTTTTGGCTCAATCAGATTTTTTTAAGTGGCAACCGTGCCCATGATCCAAATAATATTTGACATAATATTTGAGTAAATGAGTAAATTTGATATTAAAAAAAAAGGTGAATTTTTTAAAAAGTCAAGGACGTAGGTACTAGACGTTTGATATTCTATACACCACAATGGCGGCTGCTTTGATCAAGTGGACTTTTTGACCAGCCCCCCAAAAATTTTAAAATATTTTTAAATGGGGAAAGGATATTATAGTTTCACCATTTTGGATTCTTTCTGCACGATACAAAATGTTAGCAAACAAAATTTCAACTTTAGAGAAAAATTTTTTTTTTTTTTTTTTTTTTTTTTTGACATTTTATTGATACAACCCCAAATCTGTGGGGATAACGATTAAACTATCCCCACAAATAACAGCAACATGCACCACTAATAGTTCTGCTGCTTTCAGTTAAATTTATTATTTAGTTGGGCCGAATCCCGGCGGTACTGCAATACCGGGCCAACCCGTGACAGAGGTGGAGCAAGCCCCTAGCACTCCGTCTATTTCCAAAAATCAGTTTAACATTTGTTGTTCCCCAATGGGGAAACTATCAGATGTTAAGCTGATAAGAACAGATACTACACTTTGATCTTAGCCATAAGGCCGAGAAGCGATAACTTTGAACAGAAAACAAGCAACACTCCATAGGCAAACAGCCAGAACAAGTTGAGAATTTGAGGGACGAAGCATGAAAAATATAACAGTGCTGCAAAACACGTAAAAATAACTTCATGTAACGTAGTGTTGACAAACGAAGCATTCAATGTTGTTGAATCATATCGATATTTGACGAAACATTATATAAAAGAAACAGTTAACGAAATGGTTTGCAAAAATACAATAATAAATATTGATAAAAAAGGGGGGAATGGGTTGTGTGTGTAGAAATTTTTGTGTGCATCGACTTATATCGATGACCTTAAATATGAAGTGTTTTAATTTTACTTTTGTTGTACTTTTGCACTTATTATTTTATTGCAAATCTTGCACTCAACGTTTGAGGTGTAAATAATTTATCCCCATAATAGAATACAACAGCGCCAATAATATCGCACAATTATATCGACACTATCAAGTCTATCGATATATCGATCTATTATCATCAACCCTTATTGAAGGTGCGCTATCGGTATTGTCTGCCATCTCTGCATTATTTGGCTGTACAAAAAAACCATTTAATTCAGCAAACGAATAAAGTTTAAAGTATGTCGTATCTATCGTAATACCACGCTGGGAAATACCCTTCAGGAACTACGAGCTAATTCAGGTGAGTTCAACATCTTAAAAATGCAATAAATTAACACCGCAACTCAGTGCTCGCAGACATTGAGAATTTGTGAGTTAAATATAAATGTAATTGTTGCACATTTCTCATAAATTCTCGAAAGTGTGTGCACTATCTGCTGCGTATGATGAATTTACTTTATTTGCAAAGTTGATAAATTCAATTTAGTGTATTATTTTGATTCTACCTTTTTCGCTGTTGTAAAAATTACAGTATGTCAAGTAATTGTGTGGACAAAGAAACATGATTTTTTATTTTTTAATACTGTAATATTTGACTTGTAATAAAATAAACGGTTTTGAGTGCATATTTTTCAATTGTCAAAAAAATTATTTGAGCAACTGTAATGTTTGTTGTGTGGCTAAAAAATAAATATTTTATTATATTTTCAGTATGGACAGATAACTCCCGCGTTGGCCTTCAAAGTCCTGCTGCAATTCGATAAAAGTATTACAACGCATTAAATCAAAGAGTTAAGGTCGTTCACGTTTAAGGCGGGAAAATTGAATACGTATCGTTTCTGTGACAACGCTGGACCCTGATGTTAAACGACGTGGAATTCCGTGAAGTGCACGAGTTCGTAAAGGTCGACAAGGTCAAAATTGTGGCCTGTGATGGCAAAAGTGCCGACTTTAACTGACAACAGAGAAGCAGAACAATTTGCAACGCATTCTACTCTTTAAGCTTATTCATAAGGTTGATTTGGTTAATATTTTTGACCGAAATCATTATTGGGGAGTAAACCTTTAATTCATAATTTGCTGTAAATTGTTTTCTTAATATATATTCAAATAGTTTATAAGTACTTTAAAACACATGTATGGAATAATTGATGTTAATTTATCCATTGAAACTAGTTTGACTTCAATTTGAATTTACCTGCCTTATGGTTGCCTATCGGTGTCGATAATAAAATGTTAACAGCCCCTTCAGCGACAGGAACTAGCGAGCAGTTGTCAGTTTATTCATTTAATTAAATCATATTTTTTTCATCTATTTATGGCATAAATATGCGATACTGGTTTGACTTTAATTTGCATTTAACCGCTGCATTTCCAAATGCCAACGATATCGATAATACAAGAATAACAGCACCTTAACAGCGCACAGAATTTATTATTGAGCTATTAAAATATATGTCTTGCTAAAATATTTTGCTTTAATAAATATTTAATTAGTTACTATAATTCTGTTTAAAATCGACCTTAGCAACTCTGCAACAGCAGCTTAACAGCAAGTTAACATAAATTTAAAAGTTGATTCTGAATTTATTATAAATGTACTTAATATAGTGTATTGAGCAATAAATATCAATAATTTAAAAATATATATTTTTAATAAAGCTATTGACAATTCCATTAATTTGAACTATCATAAAATATATCGCAATTAATGTTTTGCCTATCAAAATATCGATAGGATATCAACATCGCTAGTTCCGGTCAGAGCTGTTCATCGACTCGATCTAACTATTGAGCGAACGAGCTGAACTATGAGACCTAAAAATTGTCATGCCAAATTAGCTTTTTCCCGTCAAATCACGGCTTCCAACAAAAAAATAAAATACATCGCAAAGAATTAGACGACCTGCTGAAAATCTTATTAATGAAACACATAAATTAGGACCATAAAAAAACGTTTTAAAGCTTTTTTTTTTAGATTATTTTCAGCTTTTTTTCCGTCTCTCCAGTTTGTTTTTGATAAAAAGTTGGCATCACTGCCTACAATCAGGGATTTAGTTCGTTTGTTCACTTTGTTCAATCGTTAGTTTAATCGAACTTAGTCCGAACGAAACGATACAACTCTAGTACAAAACGCAACAACAGCGCGTCGTGTTCGCACGGATACCGCCGCTTAAAGCAAATCTAGAATTTTTGAAAACGGCAAGTTGTTTTAATTGAATCGGTCGAATCGCAATAATTTGAATAGTCGCTATTAAAATATAATCTGTACGCGCTTATAAAACCGTAGTCAGACGCGAGTACATGCTTTAATCGCGAGATGCAGCAATTGTTGTTTGACTGCGACAAGTGAAAAAGGGTGTAGAAACCGTATGAAAATCTATTTATTCTCGATTGCAAGCAAAGTTGCTAAATAAATTGTTTTTCGAAAAGGTAAAATGTGTGATTATAATGAGAAATCCACTTGCCTTCCGCTTGTAGGTGTGTGTAGAGACACCTGCACATATAATTGTTAATTTACATACATGCACGCCTATGTGTATGTAGGTGTTTGTGTGGAATTATTAGTTGGTCTGACTGAGCGCAGAGAAAACGGAAAAGGAAAAGACAAAACGCATACAAAAAATATATATAAAAGTGCATTCATCTTGAAACTGCGCGTGTTAATTTTGTGTTTGATTTTTGAGCAAAAGCAAATAATAACAGTGAATCGATAAAGTGGCCAAGTTGTTGTTGTTGTTGTTGTTGTTGCAAAGCCCTTGAAGTGTTGCAGAAAAAATACCTGCATATACATACATACGTAGAGTGCCGAGAATGGAAAACAAAGCGCAGAACGCAAACGACGTTATTATTATTGTTGTTGTTGCTGTTTTTTTTTTGAAGTGGCCGAAACTGCATGATTAAGCCATATAGAACGCAAAATATAAACAATAAATACACACATACGATTGTTTCTATTTTGTTTTTATTGTTTACAAGCACATATTGTTTTGTTATAAATTTTATGGCTTTCGCATTTCGTTCTTGTTTTGTTATTTTTCGCTGTCTTTGTTTTTGCGTTTTCTTCCAGTCCAATTGGACTCCCGCAGCTTCTTAAAAGAATTTCCATTATTCCAATTTCCAAAGTGCAATTGAAATTAACGATAACAACAATAGCAACAACAAATTCCAATTAAATTAATTTCAACCAATAATTTCATTTAAATTAAAAAAAGGTTTAAGAAGACATAGTCAAAATTGATTTCCGTCGGATCAAAATCTTTACCTCAAAACTGGATTATAATAAATCCGTTGATATTGGAACGCAGCAGGAAAACAATTCTGGGGTAACCAACAAAATGGTCAAACGGTAAGTTAAACACAAATACAGCTGCACAATATATATACAGTATGCGAAGTAAATGTTTTGACAAAGAGTTTAATAAATCAACTATAGTAAAAAAGATAAATAAAATAAATAATAAATAAATTAAAAAGAATTACTTTTTTCCATGAATTGTTTTGCTTGTCAAAATAATTACTGTATGTGCTGTACATCATTCAAAATATTGATAAGCTTAATGCATTTCCTTATCAATCAACAACGTTGCTGCTGCATTAACAGTTCATTAACCCATTTGTATTGCCAAGAAATTAGCACCCGCCCATGCGCATTATTATTTCCCCCCCTGCCATCGTAGACATATGTATTATTATTTTATATGAAGTTCTATTTTAAGCATTATTTGGATTTATTACCGTGTGGGTCTGTTGAACTTCTTCTTCTTCTAGACTGACTGATAAAAAAAACGCAATTTATTTTTGTTAATTGTTTAGCGAGAGAGTGGTGGGGGAGAGGGGGTTGTTTTTAACTACGTCGCAGTCTGTATTTTGAGTTTGTCGGAATTGACTTTAACCATGTTCCGAGCTCCACCAACAACCCCCAACAGCAACAACAACAGCAAACAAAAAAATACACCCCTCGTCTGCTGCAGCAGCCACCACCAGAAACAGAAACAGAAAACAGAAACCAAAAACAAAAACACATATCCAACCAAACTGGCGACAAGCGGCGTCGCATAAATTTTGTTGTGTGCGTTTTGTCGAAAAATCAAAATGTAAAAGCACAACAACAACAACTACAACAAGAATTTAAGAAAAGCCAACGCGGCAACAGCTCAACGCATGCGCCTTGACGTCATAACAATAAAAAGGAACTAAACAACAACAACAAGAATAGCATCATGTCTGTTTTTGTCTGCAATTTGGATTTTCTACACAATTTTATGCTTTCTCATCTGTTCTGAACACACTCCAAAAAAGCAACAACAACAGTGAGTAGGAAGACAGCACCTGCATACGTTGCACTGTCTCTCTCTCTCATTTGCTCGCGTGCTTTCTTTATACCATTACATACTTTCACACATATGTAAGTAATTTTCTCTCATGTAATTTTGATGTTAGCGGCGATTTGCCTTTACTTCCTTTTCGCGTTGTTGTTGTCCTCGTTCTCAGCATCTGTTGCATTATTACAGTTGCTTTTTGGTCCCCTCCACGCTAAACCACCACAGGCAGCAGCATCACTAAAAGCAGAAACAAGAACAACTGCAGCGTTGTATGCTTTTTTACCTGCTTTGTTCGCCTTTTGTTTTGACCACACGAGCGCATTCGTAGTGGTTTAGTTTCCTGCCTGCCCTGCTGCTAATTTATCGATATCTCGCAGAAGTTTAGTTCCTGCTTATTTATTATCGATATATTTATCTTAACGTAGTGATTGTATCTCGCACTCTTTTGCTCTCACTTCCGGTTGTTCTTGCTGTTTACCTGTTCGCCTGGTTGTGCTTGTTCTTGTTGCTGCTTGTCGATCGGCTTCCAGCCTTCCAGCCTTGCCTGCGCATATGTATGTGTATTCGAATGTGTGCTTGCATATGCCCGCATTATTGTTGCTGCTGCTGCCGCTGCCTCTCTGCAGATCTTGGCTGCCGCATGCGTTATTTTTGTGTTTATTAAATTTTACACTCATACATATAGATTTCTATACACATGTATTGAATGCATGCAAGTTGGCTGCTTGAAAATTTATTTGTCTGCACGCCATTATCCATTATGTATGCCTGTGTATATGCATTATGCATTTGTATTGGTGAGAGTCTACGGAGTCACTCTCCACAGTCTACTCCCTCTTACTCTCTCTCTCTCTCTCTCCTTCTCTCTCACTGCTGCTGTTTGTTCTTTTCGCTCAGTTTGGCGATTAAAATTAAATTTTAATTCCGTTGTTGTTGTCTGACTGCCGCTGCTGCTGCTGCTGTTGTTGTTGATGTTATTGCTGCCATTGCTCTGTCTCCGCCTCTCTTTTTCATTGAGCATTGCTTTGTTTTACGACTTCCTTGTTGCCTGGCAGCCATTCTCCAGCATTTCCCCTCTTTCCACAACTCTTCACTCCTCCACTCCAGTCACCTTCATCATCATTGCATGTTGTTAGCCTGTTGCGCTTAGCAACATTCTGTCCATTTGTTAAGTGCAAATTTATTTATGAAAAGCCGCCACACACAAACACACACACACAAGAGCGCATAATTAACAGTTATTATTCATGCACATGATTCATGAGCGGTTGTTGTGTCTTTTATTGTTGTTGTTGTTGTTGTCTCGATGCTGAGTTTGGCTTTTGTCAAAGCGTGGAGCAAAATACAGGCACACGAACTTGTAGATACAAATGTATCTATGTGTGCTTAAAAATGTTACTATTCTGTATAGATTCAAAATGTAAATTTAGTGAAGTAGTGAAGTAATATTTATAAATATATAAAAATATTATCAGATACTATTTGATGCAATTGTATCTTTCTGTATGAAGATAACTTTTTTAATAGATAACCAATAAATTTAAATAGTGCTGAACTTTCCTAACAGATTTTAAATAATTTGAATCAAATAAATGTTTTCCAAATTGCTTAATCTTCCAAACCTTATTCAAAAACGGAAAAAATTTTATTAAAATATTTTGATTTTTCTGCAAATTGTCTACTTTCTAATCTGTTAATTGCAGTTAGTGAAGCTTGACTGTACTTGCCAGTTGTTCACCTTATTCAATGGGCTTTAGTAGTCAAATTAAGCCCTGTGTCTCGCTTGTTTTTGCCCACTCTTTGCTCTTCTTTCAATCTGAAGTGCTTTAGCTTTAGCTCTAGCTTATTTCGTCGTAGCCTTAACATTTCGCATTTGTTTGAGAGAGAAAAGCTGACAGCAAAGAAGAAGAAGAAGAAGCTGCTGCCGTCAGCAAAAGTTTACTTTAACATTTTAGCTATTTTTTATTTGCGTGGCAGACAGAATGAGCCTCAAAAGCTGATAAGATGCAACAATAACAACAACAATTACACTTTAAGAAAAATGAAATTTTAATAGTTATATATTAGAAATTTAACATTTTACAATGAATATAGAAATAGATTTCATATTTAATATTAAGAAAAAAATTAAGAAATAAAGTTCAGAATTAAATTAAGAAACAAAGCATTAAAAATTTAAAAATATTTTATAGCTTAAGCTTTTTAACTTTAATATAATAAAATTTGTCTTTAATATTTATATCGAATATTTAAATAGGCTATAAAAACGTTTGATTTTAAATTGAAGAAATTTATAAACAACATTTTCAATCTTCTTAAATTCCAATTAAAAAAATAAAGCAAATAAAATAATATCTTACATAATAAAATTCCAATAAAAAAATAAAAAACAAAATATGACCATTTTTGTTTTTCTTTTAAATTCAAAAAAGAACATTTTTCAATTTAAAATATTTATTTTACTTTAATATTTATAACGTTTATTAAAAAAGG